>JACXGI010011257.1:0-15686 GCA_016801175.1 Esox masquinongy | reverse complement strand
CTGCGGGGGCGTGCGCATGTGTGTGTGGGACGTGCGTCGGTGTGAAGTGTGCGCGTGTGCAATGTGTGGGTATGAATATATACGTGGGTGTATTGGTTCAAATGAAGGCTTGTGTGCAGTAATTCAGTTTCAATTCATTTTAGTGAATTTCTGTACCGCTTTTTGCAATGACAGTATGACAATACAAAAGGCCCTGAAAAACGTTACATTCTAATTAAGTCCTAGTATAGTACAGTATTCATATTACAACATTGTGCAGTACAGTATAGAATTCTGAAGTACAGTATATTAGGGCGTATTATGGTATGGTGTTTATCACAAAGATTCCCCTATGGGTCTATCCAGCCCACAATCAACCGTCAACCAACTACATTCAGTAATGTCAGAAGAAACATCATAATTCACTTCTATGACCAGTTTGGATGTTAACTAAAAAACTTACTGAAGAGGACTGCTTTGGCTTTAGAGTATAGGGGAGTAGTTGCAATAGAGATTTGACTTCACAGACTGTGGCCAAGGTGTAACAACACAAATGTTAAAGGCACACCTAAGTCAAATGTCACTTAAACAACACACACAGACAGAGAGCAAAACACAGGAATCAATGGTGGTGTGGGCTGACAAAAGCCGACACATGACAAAGGAGGAGTGGAAAAACGATAAGTATGAGTCGTCCGTCTGGTAAAATTTAAAGAGTTTTTTTCCATGTGAGGATACATTCAGTAGTAAGAGACACCCACTGACATCACTGCTCTCTGGTCAAGTTCAGTGATAGAGATCAAACCACTGAAGTACATATAAGAAACCGATTTAAGAGGAACTCTGTAAACATTGTAACATCATAGACAGTATTGGAAAACCTGTGAAATGTTCTGAAAATCCTGAAGTGAAACTTCCATTGCATTGAGAGATTTGGTCTTGACCAGGTCCTGTCAGGAAACACTCCTGACCAATGGGAGAATAGCTAAGGTTCAAATTCCATGCACGTCGTTCTCATTCGCCTTCACACACCTTCCCTTCCCATCCAGAGAAGGGCCAGGTGTACAAGCAAAAGAAGCCCACCATGTACCCCCCCTGGAGCAGCACGTTCGACGCCCATGTCCACCGAGGGCGTGTCATGCACGTGGTGGTGAAGGATAAGACCGCTGAGCTGAAGTCTGAAGCCACCGTCCAGCTGGACAGCCTGGCCTCACGCTGCAAGAAGGAGAACGGCAAGCTGGAGATCTGGGTGAGGGAATGTCAGGGACGGATTCCATTGGATTATGGTTGAAGGAGTGGCAATGGTTACAGAGATACAACGGTCTCATTGCCTCCCTCCACTACTTCCCTCTCTTTCTTCCTCTCTCTCTTTCATCTCCTCCTCTTAGGTAGAGCTGAAGCCCCAGGGTCGCCTTCTAATGGAGGCCCGGTACTTCCTGGAGAAGAGTGGTGAGGGTTTTATATATATGAAGTGTTACCAAGTCTCCTCAGGATCTGTGCCCACAACAGGTGGTCTGTTGATATGCCAGTCCTCCTACTACATCACGTACCCTTTTAATAACATTATCCCCCCGAATAGAAAACCAGACAACCCTCTCACATGCACGCACACACACAATGCCACACGTCTCTCTCTCCCTCTAGCTTTCCACTGTAACACCAGTGCATACAGAATATACTAAAGACTGTATGCGTGCGTGTGTGTGTGTGTGCGTGTGTGTGTGTGTGCGTGTGGTCGCATGCTCGCGTGTCTCCTTCCCAGACGCCACAGGTTCAGGTGAGGGAGACGGATTTGGGGAGAGAGACCGCGACCCGGGACTCTTTGCCCTTCACGCACGTCGTGGAGCCATCAAACAGGCCAAGATACACGAGGTCAAATGTCACGAATTCAGCGCCACCTTCTTCCCCCAGCCCACGTTCTGCTCCGTCTGTAAGGAGTTTGTCTGGTGCGTTCACTCAGAAACACAAAACAACACACGCTCCCTGGACACTGGCTCACACTAACTGGATGTTTTCAACCCCCAGGGGCCTGAATAAGCAGGGTTATCAGTGTAGACGTGAGTACCTTCCTACATTCTGTAGCCTGTTCTGTATGGAGCCCTGCAGGGTGTGAACGAATGTGTTTCAACAGCAATGTTCTCTCGGCACAGATAGTTGCCGTTATTTTCCTTTCAACAGAAGTGTAACCTGATAATGATAATTTAGTAATTATTCCAAGAGAATACATCTTCCGTGTGTCTAATTACGTCCTTAAATATATTTATTAAGTGTTCAACGCACATTTATTAGAATGATTATGCACTAAAAAAAAATACACTATCCTGTGAAGACCTAATCAAGCACTGCTGAAGCCAAACTCTTGATGAGTACATTTATATTCATTCTGTCTCTGACACCGATTGTCAATGTACACTATCTGCTATTTTTTAATCAAATGTGTAAAAGTGAAAATCCAACAAAATGTTATTGCATTGCAGATTGGGGGTTTTGCAGATAGAACTTCATGGGTTTAAAATGTTTTCATTATAAATGGAGATTTTCACAAATCTGATCGGCTGTTTGTATCTCACATGCCAAGGACCACCTACAAAGAATCTTAATGTGAGAACTAATTTTCAACCAAAATGTGAGATAGAACCTTTTAGTCCCAAGGTCTTGATATGCTGTTGCAGCACTAATCCATACACCTTCATGTCTTTCAGAGTGCAACGCTGCCATCCATAAGAAATGTATTGACAAAATCATTGCCAAGTGTACAGGTTCAGCCATCAACAGCAAAGAGACCATGGTAGGCCTATCTTCCATGATGGTGGATAGCACAATGATTACACAATGATTGACCTTGAGAATTTTAGAGCATATTGGTTTTGTCATGATATTTAATCAATGGGGTCCCAATAGTTTTAATAAATTGTGAACAATGGGTCTTACTGTGATTAAACACATTTGAAAGTGGAGGTCCCCGCCTGCAGAAAGCCTGACATATACCTGAGCTTCTGGTGACAGTGATTGTGATCAGAGAGATGTTTATACACACTACCCTGCTGTCGATTATAGTCAACCACACACATCTGCCAAGGAACAATCACAGGGGTGTTTTTTTTGCATTCGGGCAGCCCTGTGGTTACTGTACTCTCTGATATTACACTAAGAGATCTACACAGTAGATAAATAACCTTTTTAATTCCAAAGCCTTACCTGAAAGTCAAAAAGCATTTGCTTCCTGGAAGGGTGGTGACAGATGGTTTCAGCACGGTGTCTTCAGGGGGCCGTGTGTTTGCTGTGCTTTTGCAGATCCACAAGGAGCGCTTTAAAATCGACATGCCGCACAGGTTTAAGGTGTACAACTACAAGAGCCCCACGTTCTGCGAGCACTGTGGAACACTGCTGTGGGGTCTGGCCAGGCAAGGACTGAAGTGTGAAGGTGAGAGGAGCCCCTCAGAACATATCTTAACACGACATCCCACTTCAGCAGTACGATAAAGTCAAGTTCTTCTCGCGAACTTGGCTGAGTTCTCAACAGCCCAAGCGATGGCACTAAGTGGTCATTATAACAGGTCACCCCCCCCAACCCCCCCTCAAACCCCCCCCAACACCACCTGTCCATGCATGTACTGTCAATAACCCCACCTGCCCTCTCCATCCAGAGTGTAGCATGAACGTCCATCACAAGTGCCAGAAGAAGGTGGCCAACCTGTGTGGCATCAACCAGAAACTGATGGCTGAAGCCCTGGCCGTCATCGAGACTAAACAGCAGGTCAGGGGTTCAGGTTGAAAAGGGGACGTCCAGTCGTTTGTTACGCATGCTCCTGTGTTTGGCATTGTGCTTTGCACTGTATTGTGCAAAGGACAGTACAATGCTGTTTTGGATGTTTTATTGCTTAACCAAACCAAGAAACCACGTGTGAGATCTAAAAGAAAATCTGAGGCATTTTTATTTTTGGGGGGCAATCACTCTTTCATTCATTCATTCCAAAAAAAAAACACCTAGTAAAAGGTGTTGTTTTTTTTGGTAAAGCCTTTAACCACCAGAAGATTGTTTTTATTAGCATAATCGCCATCATTAGCATAATAGCATAAAACGGCTACACAGTAGCAGTCACGCATTGCGCACAGACAGACTGGCTGTGCTGTTCAAAATACATCCCTGGTGTACCCATGTCTCTGTTTGTCTTTTCAGTACTCCAAATGTATCTTTTCTTCTGCCACAGTCCCGGGGCTCCAGAGAGAGTGAGATCTATAGTCGAGATGGCCCAGTGGGAGTGGACCAGTCAGGGGTTATGAGGGAACCATCAGGCCCAGCAGCAACTCTCCCTGCACCCACTACTGAACGAAGAGGTAAGGAGACGACACTCCTAAACCTGGTTGTTTATACAACTCTCAGATCAGTTAAACCCACATTTCCGTCTCTACGCCAACGGTTGAGTTAACTCACAGACACTCCCCCCAACCCGTTCCAGAGCAGCAGGGTATATCATGGGACACCCCAGTGGAGAAGGACAGGCCTGGGAAAGAGTCTGAGCCGCTTTACGCCGTCCCCAGGAAAGAACCGCACAAGTTCACCCTCGACAACTTCATCCTCCACAAAATGCTGGGAAAAGGCAGTTTTGGCAAGGTACCCGTGTGAGCTTCTTGTTCAGAACTAGATAATTATATTGATGTTCTCCGAGTTTCACTCTTGCAGTCATTATATATAAAAAAACAAAACACACTGTAGTTTTTTATCTTAAAATTTTCCAGACATTTTGGGCGACCAAAATAATCACTTATTATTTCTATAGGGCCGCCTGTTGCTAACCCCTGCCCTAGATTCACTGAGGAAATGGGTTTTCTATCTGGGTTTGAAGCGTGGGCTTTTGCACATGCAATTACCCACCTAAAGTACAATCATGTCACCATAAATTAGCATTTATCCACACAGTATATTGACCACTACATCGCCGGTGTTCTAGAAGCAACAGACCCATGTCTAGTGCTCTAAGGTACTGTGTGTGTTTGTGTTCCTAGGTGTTTCTGGCCGAACTGAAGAGCAGTGGCGAGTTCTTTGCAGTGAAGGCTCTGAAAAAAGATGTGGTTTTGATGGATGATGATGTGGAGTGCACAATGGTGGAGAGGAGAGTACTCTCTTTGGCCTGCGATCATCCCTTCCTCACACATCTACACTGCACGTTCCAGACCAGGGTAAAAAACACACACACACACGCAGACACGCAGACACACGCGCACCACAAAGTATTTGATATGACTGTGTTTCACAGGAGAACCTGTTCTTTGTGATGGAGTATCTGAACGGCGGTGACCTCATGTTCCACATCCAGAACTGTCAAAAGTTTGATGTTCAGAGATCTACGTAAGTCAACCAGAGCACATAGCACTATGGCTACCAGTTCCATACATACAATCATCCACCTATGCCTCTCCTTACACCCCCCTTATCCCTCTCTCCTTTCATCCCCCTCATCCCTCTCTCCTTTTATTCCTCTCTTCCCAATCTCCTCTTCCCTTTTTCCACTCATCCCAATCTCCTCTTCCCTTTTTCCACTCATCCCAATCTCCTCTTCCCTTTTTCCACTCATCCCAATCTCCTCTTCCCTTTTTCCACTCATCTCTTTCTCCTCTTATCCCTCACCCTCTATCCCTCTCTCCTCTCATTTGTAGGTTCTATGCTGCTGAGATCATCTGTGGGCTCCAGTTTCTCCACTCGAAAGGCATTGTGTACAGGGATCTGAAACTGGACAATGTGCTGTTGGACTCAGAAGGCCACATTAAGATAGCAGACTTCGGGATGTGTAAGGAGAACATGCTGGGAGACACGAGGACGTCCACCTTCTGTGGAACACCTGATTACATCGCCCCAGAGGTGACTACCTTTGCCTTATATATCTAATAGAAATGGTCCCTTAGGAATCAAAGGTTCTCACCTTATTTCATCGATTGTTGCCATTTATCAAGTACATACGATCTCACACTAAATATAATAGTCAAAAAGCCCTACCAAGAAGGAGGTGATAACTGTGTGGTTGTTGTTGAAGTGGTGGAGATGATAACTGTTTGGCTGTTGTTGAGGAGGAGGAGGTGATAACTGCGTGGTTGTTTTTGAGGAGGAGAAGGTGATAATTGTTTGGTTGATGTTGTGGAGGAGGAGGTGATAACTGTGTGGTTGATGTTGAGGAGGAGATGATAACTGTTTGTAATTGAGGAGGTGATAACTACACGGTTGTTGTTGAGGAGTAGGAGGTGATAATTGTGTGGTCGATGTCGAGGAGAGGAGGTGATAACTGTGTGGTTCATGTTGAGAAGTAGGAGGTGATAGCTGTGTGGTTGATGTCGAGGAGGAGGTGATAACTGTGTAGTTGATGTCGAGCAGATGATAACTGTGTGGTTGATGTCGGGGAGGAGGAGGTGATAACTGCATGGTTGTTTTTGAGGGGGAGAAGGTGATAATTGTTTGGTTGATGTTGTGGAGGAGGAGGTGATAACTGTGTGGTTGATGTTGAGGAGGAGGAGATGATAACTGTGTTTGTAATTGAGGAGATGATAACTGCGTGGTTGTTGTCGAGGAGTAGGAGGTGATAACTGTAAAGTTGATGTCGAGGAGAGGAGGTGATAACTGTGTGGTTGACGTCGAGAAGGAGGAGGTGATAGCTGTGTGGTTGATGTCGAGGAGGAGGAGGTGATAACTGTGTAGTTGATGTCGAGCAGATGATAACTGTGTGGTTGATGACGGGGAGGAGTAGGTGATAACTGTGTGGTTGTTGTCGAGAAGAAGGTGATAACTGTGTGGTTGTTGTCGAGGAGGAGGTGATAACTGTGTGGTTGTTGTCGAGGAGGAGGTGGTGATAACTGCATGGTTGATGTTGAGGAGGAGGAGGTGATAACTGTGTGGTTGATGTTGAGGAGGAGGAGGACGAGGTGACAACTCTGTGGTTGTTGATGCAGATCCTGCTGGGCCAGAAGTACAGCAGCTCAGTGGATTGGTGGTCATTTGGGGTCCTGCTGTACGAGATGCTGATTGGCCAGTCTCCATTCCATGGCCACGATGAGGAGGAGCTGTTCCAGTCCATCAGGACTGACGACCCCTGTTACCCCCGTTGGTTGGCCAAAGACGCACAAGATATCCTCATCAAGGTGTGTGTGTGTGTGTGTGTGCTTGTGTGTGTCATGCATGTGGGTATACATGCAACCTTGGCGCTAATGTGTGTGTGTGTGTGTGTGTGTGTGTGTGTGTGTGTGTGTACGTACGTGTGTGCGCGCGCACACGCGCTGGTTTTGTAGCTGTTTGTGCGGGAGCCAGAGAGGAGACTGGGAATGAAGGGCAACATCCGTCAACACGCCTTTTTCAAGGGTACAGACTGGACTGCCCTGGAGAACCGAGAGGTGGAGCCACCCTTTAGGCCAACTGTGGTATGTACATTAGTAGATTGTGTGCGCACGCGTGTCCATGGTGGTGATCTTGTGGTTTAACCTCTCCAATCTCCCCTGTCATTGCAGAAGTCCCCGGGTGACGTCAGCAACTTTGACAAGGAGTTTATCAATGAGAAACCAAGGCTGTCTTGTGCAGACCGTACCCTCATCAACAGTGTGGATCAAACTATGTTCAACAACTTCTCATTTGTTCATCCAGCCATGAGCCGCATAAAAGGGCCATGACCTGAGATAATCAATCCACAACCTACCAGAAACCTAAAAACAACTTCAACAATCTCATAATCCAAAAACAACAGACCTGTTTTTATACCTGGATTTAACGTTTCCTTTGTCCTGATCTGTTCCACATTTGTATTATGCCTGGATTGTTAGACAGGTGAAACAACAGGCCAACATCAGGACAAGATCAGAATGAAGTATGCATATTGGAGGCAGGTGTTAACGGGGCATTAGTTACCACAACACATCACAGAGAAATTAGTCAAGGGCCCTAACATGTTAATTACATATCCACAACTAGTCAATAACCTTTCACATAACCTCTTTTATACAGCCAAGTTGTAAAGACTGTGTCAAGAAGTCACTACCTGTTTCCTCAAGATTCTGTGAAACACTGAGAATGTTGTATTGTATCCCTAACATGTATTATTCAATAGTGTCTGTTTTATCTAATTTAACATCTACTGAGAAATTATTTTACTTCTGAAAGTGTATCAGTAGATTAATTAAAGTGCCAAACTTAGGCAAAAGAAAATGTAAAGAAAATGTTATCCCCCCGCATGAAACAAGAGAGGGGATAGTGGATCAGTCTCTGTGTGTACATATTTGCATCTAGGGCAATGTCTCAGACACCACTATTCCAATTTGGACACATTTGGGGTGAATTGTGTCTGGCCAAACAGATCTGACGTTTACTAAATACCTCTGATTGGACAGATGGTGGTACTATAAAAAGTATTCATCACCTCGTTTGATCTAAAGTCATGGATTTCTAAAGTCGAATTTGTTTCAAGAAACTTATGAATTCCAGGCTATGAAAAATCCTTAAAACGCTACTTCTCTGGCAAAGGACCAATATGGAAGAAACATTGCATCGTTGGACAAAGGCAGCTCAACACAGTATATTTCTGATTAGTACCTCAAACTACAATATAAATCACATATTTAGATTGCTTGATATGTTTGACATTTGAGTGATAACATTTGGCCACATCTGTTCAGGGAATACACCTGCCCACCCATAACATCTCAGATACCACTGACACGCCAGACTCAGATCCAGTTAGGTCTCCATCATAGAGTGGAGTACTTGGTTTCAATATGCCGGGATACATGAACGGTTTATGTTTACATGGTACTGTTATTCATCATTGCACATTGACGCTTTGTGAGCACTATGACTAAATGATTATAAAAATCTATAATATAGATTATGCCTGGTTACAGCAGTAATTAACTTCATCCTGTACATGACATATGAGTTCTGTAAAAACGTTTACCCCTATGTTCATGTTCACATGTGAGTTTGTGGCACAGTGAGTGAAGAAAATGAGAATTTAGTTAAAATACTAAAACCGCTATCTTCCTGCCTCTATCTCTGCCTGCCTCTCTCTTCCTGCCTCTATCTCTATCCATCCCCCACTCTTTCCTTCCTGTGCTTACCCTGCCAGAGACCAGGCTGACAGATAGGTCAAAGAGAGTTAGATACCAACCTACTCGAAGCTCTGTTTCTACAGTAGGTACCCTGGTTACACATCACTCTGATGTCAGTTACTCTTCACACTTTGGTGTCTTTCGCAAGTACTTGTTTATTCTGTGTTTGTAGCGTATAGTAATTGTCTACAGGTTTCATGTTTTGTGTGGACACTAGGAAGAGCCACAACTACTTCTGAAAATAGCTGTTGGGGATTCTTATACAATCCTAAATTATATTGGTATAAAATAATACAACACCGGAAATATTTGATCATAGTTCAATATTTGTATTATTTATTTCACGCGAAATTTTTTGCTCAACTTTAAGAGTGGCCACAGTTCCAAAACATTGTTGAGCAACAGCAGGGTGTCAGTACCATTTTTCTCCAGTGGAGGGAAGAATTGCTGTAGACAGACTCATTCTAAATAGTGGTAGACTGACTGACTCTCTCACCCATCTGCTACTGCTACATCTGCTACTGTCTGCATGCTGCTCATCCTCCCTCTCAATCTGTTACCCTGCCTCCCTCTCTATCTCTTCCTTCCTTCCTTCTCTACTCCATGATGAGTGGTTGGTTAATGACACAATTCTCCTGTCCAGGTAAATCATAGCTTTAGTAGCATGTCACACCAACTGCAGCAAGGGTAGAGAAATAGACCCTAATAATTGTTTTATAAGACATACCTTTTTTTAATAATGTGATCAAAATGTGTTTGTACACATACACAGAACAGTTTTATTTGTATTTCTTTTGCATTACATTCCCCTAGTGGAGTCCAGACAGGTAACACATGGTGTTGACCGTCACACTGCCTGAGAAGGAAATCAACACAGCTGCATTTACTACCAATGACCACTTGAGGGAGATGTAGTATCATGAACCACAGTTCCATTAAGAGGAAATTCCAAAGTGAAAGCTTACTGCTACCGGAGCTCACATGATGCCGTGATTCACTGAAAGTGACTCATAGCTGGAATTGCTTGAATGTCTGACATCATCAGGGGGTTGTAGTGTAGAGCACTCCATTCCTTTACTGTAATCAGACGTCAGGGATGTAAATTAATTTGTGAATATGCAGAAATCGGGCATGTCTTGTAACACTTTCCCTATCCCTAAACCTAACCCCTACCCTAACCCTTAACTTAGCCTTAACATTAAAGTAACCCCTAACCCTAAATCTAACACATAAGCCAACAAAAGCATTTTAATATGCTAGGACTTCTCTTTGAATTTGCTTACATAATGTCAGCAAATGTGTTGAGCTTTAATCCTGAAAATATAGGAAGCACACACACACACATGCACACACAGAGTCACACACAGACACACCCCAACATTTGGACTTTCACCTCACCAGGTGACGCTGGCTGTTTAACTGAGTGACTGACCCCTGCTTAAACTCAGGTGCACACGATATCCAGCAGACAGACAGAACAGTCACAACAGTGTCATTGTTTCAAAGGATTCCGACCCATGGATGGTCATGACCAAGGGCAGACTGGGAATTGTCCATGAATCAGTCTTGGATTTACCCCCCGAAGATAAATGTACGTGTATCTATGCACGTGATATAGCAGCAGGCCTTACCCAACTGAATGAATGGGAATGTTGCCATTCAATCTAGATAGTGGATTAATAATTCCATGTGCACGCTTAATAGGCCACACACACACAACGGAACACAAGCTCACGCATACACACACACACACACACGCACACACACACGCATGCACGCGCGCGCACACACACACACACACACACACACACACACACACACACACACATACAGACCTGCTGCTCACAAAGCCAGGTAAAGTGGACAATATGTTTTCCTATAAAGGCCACTTCTCAGTGTGTGGATGGCTATAATTAAATGTATTCATGTTGTACTGTAAACAATGGTAGTCCCCTGTTCTTTGTTTCACCCTTCCCTTATCATACCCCCGGTTACACAGCAATGCTGACACACACAGTACCAGGTTAACCCTAGATTTATACCAGTACCAGGATAACCATAGATTTAAACCAGTACCAGGTTAACCCTAGATTTAAACCAGTACCAGGTTAACCCTAGATTTACACCAGTTCCAGGTTAACCCTAGATTTACACCAGTACCAGGTTAACCCTAGATTTATACCAGTACCAAGTTAACCCTAGATTTACACCAGTACCAGGATAACCCTAGATTTACACCAGTACCAGGTTAACCCTAGATTTGCACCAGTACCAGGTTACCAAGTTAACAATGCACAAAAAAAAATTGCCAATGGAACAAGACAATTTAACTATTTTTGAGGAGATATTTGCTTGAAATAAGCAAAATAATCTGCCAATGGAACAAGACAAATTACACAATATTCAAGGCATATTTTCTAAAAACAAGCGGTATATTCTAGCTTGTTAAGAACATTTTTCCTTATTTTAAGGATGGTTAGATTTTTTTACCTGAAAACAAGTTAAATATACTTGATAAGACAGATATTTTTTGCAGTGTGCAATCAAACCGGTGCTAGGTTAACCCTATATTTATATGAGCACCACTTTCACCCTGCAGTCACAACCATACCCGGTTAACCCTGAATGTATGATCTAATTGTCTCAAACAGATCATGAGCAGTGGGCACATTCATGGTTTTTAAATTATAGTTTTGTTTCTACACTCTGTTTTGTGTGTTCATGAGGTGATGAGCCATAAGCCTGATCTTCTACAAGGGACAGGTATCAAGGTACACTGACACAGGGCTTGTCTTTGTAATTGGATTGGTTGATAAGAATATCCCATATTAGGCTGAAAAGCAGGGCTAACAGGGCTATACAGTCATGATTCCCACAAGTCCTGTTTTAACACAGCCAGCTAGCGTGCCAGGAACTCAGGCTGAGGTAGTCAGGAGAAACATGATTCAAGTTAACTTGACATTTAGGGGCAAGATAAAGGGATTGGACAAACAGCTGGCACAAAGAGAGAGCTGAGGAGAGAGAGTGAACGGGTCAGGGAGAGCATGATTAGATTATCCACATAGTGCAAAACACAGGAGGGCAAATGGGTTAATCTGACACCAATGTCCTAATGCTTCAGCCACACTGTCATGGGGTGGGAGGGCATGTCCAGTGTCAACATCCATCAGTACCGTCAACAGCAAACTGGGCATCAACCGGATGGTCCAAACAAGGCTAAACAGTCATGTAACACACACATACACACACACACACACACACAGTACAAGCAGAGGACAGGACTTTTGAGGACATTGTCACTTCAGTCCACAAGGTCATAACTGGGATGCGCGCGTGATGAAACCTCAGGACATCATTGTCGTCTAGGGCTCATGAGAACATAAACTGTGAAACGGGACTGAGGAAACACAGACACGTTTTAACAGACGACAGGTCTCTATTGCAACATGGGAAATTACTATACACCGTAACATTCGTGGATGAACACATTTTTTTGTACACTATTTCATACGGAGTTCTGTTTTGGGAAGTCTCGGGCGTGTATTAAGAAAAAGGGCAGAGAGCATCCTGTGGAGAGCATCCTGTAACTGCTAGCCTAGTCAGGCCACAGCTCAAATCTCATCTGGCCTCCTTGGAGGTCTGGAAACGTACCTATTAAAAAAACGTTGCGCTGACTCAGCAGGTTTCTATTGGATGTTAGTTTTCTAAAAACCTCCACTCACAGGCTTGTTGAAGGCAGGCTTAGTGTGGTTTCACTTTCTTCAAACCGGATAGAGCACATATCCTGAACGTTTTTAGTTCCTATCAAGGTTGCAACATGAACAAAGCATAAAGCATAAGCAAAGATGGAGGAACAATTTAGAATGAGCTTTTCCCCTTAAAAAACGCTAATTCTTCCTACCTCATCCACACTTCTTTTACGTTTTACCAGAAGATTGTGACAGGAGCCACATACCGCTTTGGAGAATCCATCATTCAGCGTTATCAGTCCTATTTTATCTTCTAAAGCAGAGGTGGGCAAACTAAGGCCCGTGGGCCCGATCCTGCTTTAGAAGATATAATAGTACACTGGTATGATGACGCAATGATGAGGCAAGTCCATCCGGCCGTGGTAATAAAACAGTTTAGAGGGGAAGTAAAACATAACTCACAGCCCATTCTTATACATCTGAATCTGAATTTAAATAATTTAGACATAATTTACCTACCATACATATGTTTTAATTACTGCCATTTTCTGGCCTGCAAATCATATATGATTATCAAATTACAAAACAAATGTGGCCTGCCATTTAATTTCAAAGTCTTGATGTGGCCCTCGAGCCAAAACGTTTGCCCTCCCCTGAGTTAAAGCGAGTGTAGTCCGATCACAATAACAATTTTTAGGAAAAGGTTATGTTTGTTTCTAGAAGGCTGATATGGTTCACCACAAACGCGACATACATCCACAGATTGCAATGGGGTTTTATTTGGTGATTTTGCTGCCTTCTTCACTTAGCTACTGTTGCACAGAAGGCATTATTCTCGTGGGCACCTGTATAATCCCCTACCAAGCAATGAATGTTTTGGTTAACATGTTTTGAGGCATTAGCCCAAGCATTTAATTTGATAGGGTTAACGTGTTTTGAGACCTTACTGGAAAAAAAAAATTTCCCACCCCTTTGCAACAAAAATCCTATAAGTATTCCCATGGCCTAGCGAGAAGCTAGGCCTGGTTTAAGAGGCTATGTAACTGCTAACCGAGCAGAGAAGCACTTTTCTGTCCTGCACAACTTGCAATGTCATCAATTGAAACATGTTTTTCAGAAAAAGGTGTCTCAGAGATTCCATACAGGTCAAGGAGGGTGCATATTGTATTATTGCATATTATAAAAGTGCTAAAGCACATGTCACTTATATTGTCAACCACTGATTATTCTCACATATAAAATGGGTTGTTTGGATGCTGACTTCTGCATCATATAATATTTTTTGTTAACCGAACAATACTGGATATAGTGTTTGATCACATAACCCTGGCAGTCATTATTGTGGACCCTCCTCTGTGACCAGGCAGGGATCTTGTGATCTCAACAATTTAAGGGATTTCTTTGTTGTGTTCCACCGGGTCCAAGCCTGTTTACTGGCTGCCTTATTCTTTGCCTGTAATTATAGTTCAACAGCTCACCTCAGCTCGTCTCCACATCCTGAATACTGTTTGGAGACCCTATGACATTCAGCCGTTCTACTTCTGCAGTAGGTCTGTGTAAAGATTTGGACACGGTCTCCCCAAATTAGATATCACATAATCAAACCCTCCATCTCCTCCTGCCTTATTCGAAAACAGCGCTCCTGTTGTCTCTGCCTCTCCCTGTGGGTGTTCGCAGGCACACAGTTATCTCACTGTGTGAGTCCTCTTCCACCTACCTGTTGGCTGACAAGGCAGCAGACTGAGAGAAACACGTCGTTTGGCAGCAGGTGGGCAGTAGGAAACTCAACCAAGCCTGAAAACCTGAAAAATAGCACCCCACAAGGTTTTTGGCAGATCCCCACTAGGGAAATGCAGTTTTTGAGTTTATGTGAAAACGTCAAATTGGGCACAGTGTTAGAATTAGGTTTACTTTTAGATATAGCATTGCCGGTTAAGTTTATGGTTAGACAATAAGGATAGGTGAACTTTAGGCATAAAAGTTAAGAATTGAAGTTAAGGTTAGGGTTAGGTTAAGGTCAGGTTATGGGTCAGGTTAAGGGCTAAGGAATAGTGAACATGAATTTCTGGTCCACACTAGGATAGAAAGTCAAACATACGTCTCTGTGTGTGTGTGTGTGTGTGTGTGTGTGTGTGTGTTCATGTGCGTATGCATCCTCGCTAAATGCACACAGTATAATGCAGCGTTGCTACCAGGGGCCCAAACTCAGGGAAAATCTCCATTGTCGGTTGTCAATTGTTTGTGCCAGGCTTTTGACTGCTCCTACAACTACACACAAACACACACACATGCACACCCACACTAAATGAAGGCCATTCACAATCTAACACAAAGCACTGTCCCAGGAAATAGAATCATTTTCTGGCTGGGGACTAGACAGCTTTACTTCAGGGACTGGAATAAGAACACACATTTTTATTTATTTCAGGACAATTCTCACTACTAACTCATATCTCACTAAAAGGGAAACCATCTACCCTTTAAACCAAATGCATTCAGGCAGAGAGGAATAGATAAAGAAAGATGGTTATCTCAGAGCTAAAACAATGCATGGTAACTTGCTGTACTTAATTAAAAAGCCAGAAAGGAGCTTTTGTTATTCGAGTCAATGAAAATGACTCGAATAACAATAATGAATATGATATTTTGATAGGTGGGGCTTATTTGATACTATAGACAATTTGTAATGCTTGCAAATGTTCTGATATGATACAGTGCCTTGCGAAAGTATTCGGCCACCTTGAACTTTTCGACCTTTTGCCACATTTCAGGCTTCAAACATAAAGATATAAAACTGTAATTTTTTGTGAAGAATCAACAACAAGTGGGACACAATCATGAAGTGGAACGAAATTTATTGGATATTTCAAACTTTTTTAACAAATAAAAAACTGAAAAATTGGGCGTGCAAAATTATTCAGCCCCCTTAAGTTAATA
>JACXGI010011256.1:0-25434 GCA_016801175.1 Esox masquinongy | reverse complement strand
GAGAGAGAGAGAGAGAGAGAGAGAGAAAGGAAGTCAGGTGATCAACAAACAAGATTCTGATATCACCTTTTATAAGGGCTTAATCATATTTACAGAGTAAGGCGAGACCGCTACCAACAAGCAGAACTCAACCGCTCTGGTGGTTTCCGCTGGCTTTAACAAAACGCTACTAGCGGGAGATTACATGCACCTGTGAGCTAAACTAAGCTTGATTGCAACAGAAAAGCCACAAGAATAACCCACCGGATTAGTCGATCTCGCCTTATTACCGTGTCATGTAATTATGATACTAAACAGCTGGTCTAGATTCACTATTATTGCCTGCAGTGAAATGCCATCACCCTATTAGAAGCGTTAGAAACCGTAAGGCTGCAAAAACATAGTAGTGTAATATTTCACCTTGAATAGCAAAATAAAATGGGCTAATATAGCATTCAAAATAATTGCATAGATTGCATCTTTATTTCATGAATAATATTGATTTATAAATCATTCACAATTTAATTGTTACAGCTACACACTCAAAATTGACTTTCCAGGGATATTTTAGCCCCACTCTTGGGTGAAATGAGAGCAGTGGAAGGTAGGCCCTAAAATGGCAGGTCACCCAAGAAAGAAATAGGAGCAGACAGCGATTTCGCAGCAATGCATTTTTGTCTATATAAAAAGCATGATCTGCTCCTATAAATATTGATATACCTTTTTTAATAGTTCACTAAAGTTTATGGCAACATACTGGTCGCATAGTGTTTTTAATTTCCCCCTTACCACTTTGGTAAGAAATTACCATACCACACTATCGCTAATACAAAAACAGTTGCATGATCCGATTAAGTTAAAATACGGGCAAATCCTCATACAGGAACATTTGGTAAATCGCCACTGTAGATTTGTCATGGCAAATGTATTTCAGTTCTACGCAACGAGTGGCAATCACTTGGCACATTTTTGATGTTTCTTACGTATCTTATAACAATATTTTCCCCTCTGTATTGAGTCCAGTTGAGAATGAGAAGTGCAGGTCCAAGAAAGTTGTTTGTAATGAAAAACACGGCTGTGTCCGAGCCTGCTGTCAATTCCTATCAGAGCTAGTTTGACACTGCAGATATCTGTGTTGCAGAAACAGAGTAGAGGAGGCTCCCCCTGCGGTGACCAGGTAGAATGACTGTGCTACGGGGACATGGAGGGTAGCCATTTTGTGCACACTGGCATGGCAACAGCTGTTCCGCTCCCCCAGCCAGAGCCGGCTTATCACTCTGTAATTTCAGAAGCTTTGATTGGATGAGACAAGCTACATATGTATGCGCGTGGCTCTTTAGGGTGCCACTGGATATTCAACATGTGAGTCGAAGAAAAAAGGGCGCGTGCGCGTATGTGCACGTGTGTCTGATGGTGTGGACAGCGGTGACTCAGTCAGTAGTGCTGTAGGGATCACACTTCTCATTTGCCTAATGAAATAAATCACAATCTGGAACTTTCCCTGTCATTTGGTTGTAGACTCTGCTACCTCCAGGGCTGAGCGAGGGAAGAGATGGAGACGCGCTAATATCGCTCCTGCTGAGCCCGCTGATGGAACAGACAGATTGCGCTGTGTGTGTCTGTGTCTGCATGTGTGTGTGTGTGTGTGCAACTGAGAGGATTTACTTTGATCCCACTAACCCTCTCCCTGATTGATCTTCCCAAGCCATAGAAGTGAAATATAGATTGCAGAAAAACACAACACCATCAGATTTGTACACACACACACCAAAAAGGTGCCCAGTGCATGCACTCCACTGTGCGAACAATCAAGATGGCACCACCCTCCCTCTGCCCCTACATCAGGGATTCTGTCCCCTGTCCCTCCCACACGTCCCCTCCCTCTGACCTTCTCTGATATTTACCCTCCTCTCAAGTGGCAAAGCCATCACAGCCACCAACCTGTGTGAGTTAGACCAACCACATATTCAGAGGCTGCCCTCTAAACCTAAAATACCCACCACCAAACACACACACACACACACACACACAGGCACGCACACACACACACGGAAACCTCTGTAGCAGTTCTTCACTATATGTTTGTCTGGGATTGGCACTGCCCTGTGTGGTGATAGGCTGCAAAAGGACACAGGAGGCAAGGAAATTAGTAGAAATAACAGTAAACAAACAAGGATGTTTCAGAGCCTGGAGTCAGGCTACTCCCTCTCTCCATCTCTCTCTCCAGCCCCCCTCCTTCTCTATCTACAACCCTCCCTCCTTCTCTATCTCCAGCCCTCCCTCCTCTCTGTATTATTAATGGTCCAAAAACTGGTCCCCTCCTGTGTGACGGCCTTCTTTCTATTTTCCCCCTGCCTTTTGTAGTTGGTAATAAGAAAAATCTGTCTTTCAACCATTCTCTTTTGATCCTGCCTCCAACTGCACTCTCCACAATGGCTCTCCTGTGGACGCTGCTGATAAGAGAAAGAGAGAGACAGATTTAAAGATAGAAAGATAGAAAGACAGAGAGAATAGGGAAATATTAGTGAAAGGAGTTGAGAAGAAGAAAAGGAAGTGAGGTAAGAAAAACAGCGTGGTATCCAGAGGAACAGTGCTTCAGAAGAGCAGAGGGCTGTGAAGCTGCGCCCTGGCAGTCTTTCCCTCTCCGCTCTGAGGACGTTGCCGCGAGGGGCCGAAGGCTGACCTTCTGCTCCGATCATATTCACCATTATTACTATCACCGTTACTCTTCCAATGGGGAAGAGTGGAATATCTACGACGACACTGGAGACAGTAAAATAATGGAGCACTGACTCCTCTAGGCCGGAGCAGCATTAGAAGGAGTGGAGTGGTGAGCGAGGAAGGGACATAGAGGGAGATAGACCGCAAAGAACAGGAGCTTTGAGTCCGGGACTGTTTTGAACGCTGCTTGTCTCTCACTCTCGTCTCGTCTCCAATGCAACCCCTCTGTCTCCCTCTGCCATTAATTCACTGGCTGCCTTGATCCAGGGCAAATAACCAAATGGATCATTACTATAATTGGATCATTACTATAATCACTGTGATTATTATTATCTATTTGCTTTAGTGACAGATAGACAGGCTCAACTAGAATGGGGGGATGGGGGGGCTATGCATCTTTCTATCACTGCATGGGGATTGTTAGTGTATCAAGAAGGACAGGAAGGGGCTGATTGGGTTCTTCTATGACGTAACACATCCAAGGGTTTTCACTGTACACAGTCTATATAGCATGGTTTTCACAACACGACAAGAAAAGAAATGCTTGGATGTGAATTGACAATTACTTCATAAAGGATTATATAAGGGATTACGTACTGCTCAGTAGACTCACTATATTGGTATGGTCTTCTGGGTGCTAAAGCAGTGAATGCATATCATGTTCGGATACAGTACTATACACCCACACTAATAAACCCTGGATTGAGAAAAAAACTGAATCAATGTCAAGCTCAACATGATGAGTGGGAGGTTAAGCTTTGGCCATGTGGTCACTGGGTGGCCTTGACTGAGTGTTTTCTGGGCAGTTTGTGGTCAGAGGCCTATAGATCCACACAGGTGATTTGACTAATGCTACTTCATCTTCAAAAGTAAATTTACACCTGAACGCCTGCCAAAGAAACAGCCCAGGCAACCCTAAGTAACTTAATTAGCATTTCAATAGCTTTCAAGTTGAGCTACCATATGTAACATAAAAAAACCTCAGGAAATGATGCAAGACAGCCGGGCCAAGTAGGCGAACATAGGAAGACAAATAAACTCTAATGCTCGTGGGAAAAAAGGCACTGATGGTGTTTTTAGCTTGACAGTCATGAGTTATGATGGCTAGTTACCTCACGGATAGAAAAGTCAGTGTTTTATAAGACGAAGCTCAGTCATTTCGTGAGCGATTAGGATTGATGGTTGTACCTCAGATGTTTTGAGAAATGATAGAGGTCTAAGAGAGGGTAAGTATAAAAATATTTATCCCATCAAACCAATTCGATGCACATATAGTCTTATTATGAGTCGGTACAGACAGTAATAAGATCTGTGTAGCAATAGGAATTAAATGACTGGTAAAGTAATTACTGTAGAATACAGGCCATCCGAGGTCAAACTCCTAGTACTGTGTTCATATTGAAATGTAGCAGAGACAGTTCTAAATTCATATGAGAAAATATATTAAGTAATTCCGTAAATGGCATTATCGGTTTTTCTAGCCAACACCATCAAGAGAACACTGCTTATGTAAATGACTCTTACAACAATCGTAAAAAAGACTGCAGATTAGTAGATTATTCTACAATCCCGTTTCCAAGGAAGTTGGGACACTGTGTAAAATGTAAATAAAAACAGAATGCAATGATATGTAAATAATTTAATGCAATGATGTGTAAATCATTTTATATTCTAAAGAAAACAGTACAAAGACAACATATCAAATGTTGAAACTGAGAAATGTTATTTTTTCATGAAAAATATATGCCCACATTGAATTTGATGGCAGCAACACAATTAAAAAAAGCTGGGACAGGGGCAAAAAAGACTGGAAAACTTGTGTAATGCTAAAAAAAAACCTGGTGGAACATCTTACAAATTATTAGGGCCTGGTTTCGCGATAACGTGGCACGACGGTTTAAGATGCATGCAGCCTTAAGATGGACTTTGTTACCATGGTCTTACGCCTGTTTCCCAAACCACCATGTACGTCGCTCTTTATAAAATGCGTTGTAAGTGCTATGTTTCGGACATTTGGAATGGAATTAGGCCATGTTTGGGGTTTGGAATGGAGTTAGGTCCTGAATATGTTTTGAAATATAGCCGATTGCATTTCGATAGAGCTTGATTACTTATCAGAAGCATATAATATCGCTGGCGATGTATTCTACTACTACTTAGGCATCAATAGGAAAATGCAAAACTTGAAAAGTAGAGCCTTTTTGGGTGGACAAAACTGTTATATCCAACAAATGGTGTGGCCTTCAGCCAATCAAAATCATATCTCCGGAAATTGATCATGTGACATCCAATTATCAGTTCCTCTGGTAGCTATATAGAATATACGTTGCTTGGTCACAGCAATCAACACCTGATTGGTTAACTGGAAATATAAATCATAGTGGGAAACATCCATTGTAATTGTTGGGAATAAAAATGGAACGCAAGAAAAAACAAGCATTCAGAGCTCAAGAAATCAATGTTCTTCTTGACGAATAGAAAGGCATCAGCACCGATTCATTAACGAGTGATGTTACGTGCCACTTGAGTAACGATGCTTTCGGGAAACGTACCGGTAAGATAACAAATCACTTACGCGCATCTTACGAACATCAGTAACATGATTGGGTATAAAAAGAGAGGATGAGTATTTCAGAAGTAAAGACGGGGAGGGGTTCACTACTCTGTGAAAGACTGCGCAGGCAAATTGTTGCACTGCGCAGTGCAACAATTTAAGAATTACGTTTCTCAACGTAAAATTGCAATGAGTTTGGGGATCTCATCATCTACGGTACATAATATAATTAAAAGCTTCAGAGAATCCGGAGAAATCTCTGTACGCAAGGGACAAGCCCGAAAACCAAAATTGGATAGCTGTGATCTTCAGGCCCTCAGGTGGCACAGCATTATAATGCGAAACTATACTACTGGACTAGCCCAGTTGTGTTACCGCCTGTCTTTGTAAATGAGTTAAGAGCCAAAGTAGCCATCTTGAAGACACTACTGACAGTAATAGTGTGATCAGGAATTTAGTGGAGAAGCAGCTTCTGGGACTATTACCATGAAATCTTTGTGTTCTCTGTACATTTGCTCTACTGGTCCCAATTCAATACTGGTGTTTTATTGGCTCTTCGGTTTGGTCTCAGCCCAGTTATAACACATTGCAATGCACAAACCATCTGACTGTCACTACCCTGTTACCAGAGCCAGTAAACACCAGTTCTATTATAGCTAACTGATGGCATTGACTGTAGAGACAGATATGATCCATCTAGGGTCCTGGGGGCCAACAAATATTTCATTGCTAATGCTGCTGTACTGTATGGGTGGTAACAGTCTACACTTTCTCACCAAAATGCAAGAGCGTGTGCATTTGAGTTTGATATCTCTTTCTATTCAGAAGGTTTCCTATAAAATGCATAGCCTGTCTGTTCTCAGTCTCTTTAATCAGAAACTGTAGGCAGCAAGCAAGTTGATGGTCAGCATATGTACAAGGAATAATGATGACAGGTGCCAGTTTTGTGTTTCCTCTCTTATTAAATGGGAGGCAATTTGCAACTAAATGAAACGCAGCCAAGCTCCTGTCATGATTCATCCCATAATATTTTCACTTGCGTACCATTTTTCCAGTAGTAGGCTACTGTTTTTCACTCATTACTGCATCCTATCTACAGCTACATTGAACAACATATTGCCACTGATAATGGCCGCAGCATTGACGTTAATGCAAATATTTCAAAGAATTGGAAGGAAAAAAAGCATAGGGCCTGGTGTAAATGGTTTAGTATGTCAGACTCAGAATATGCATTTTCTTTTACATTTCTGACCAAAAAATAAATGAATAAATAAAATGCACCAGACAAGCTTAGTATCTAGTAGTATGACCAATAAAGGGAGGTGTGTGCACAGATGTATATGAAATGTAATTCATTAATTACTCGTCCTTCACCCCTACAAAACTAATCACTCTACAAAATGAATATAATCATCCCACTTTGCCTTTCAAAATGCAACAGACATACCATGAAATATCATTACCATCACCATCTGGGTTGGAGCGCTGTGGAGTGAGAGGAAGCGGTGGAGATTTTTCTGTCAAACTCTTGTTTCAGAACGTGGAAGAAGGTATGACAGTTACATTTAATGAAATTATTATGTCAATTAGTAGAAGTAACAATTTAGACACTTTTAGAAATTCTGGAAATAGAAATTAAATTCTAGAAATATGATTATTAGGGAATAACAAAAGTATTTGGCTTTTGATGGTGAACACTAAAAGTAACGTTGAGTGCTGAGGCACAGTTATGTCATGTTATGTGTAGTGTCAAAATACAATAGGATGCTCTTTGCCACCTGAATGACTCGCTTTGTTCAGCAAATGGAATCAACTAAATAGAAAAGTGATTTGACCAGTGGAAAGTAGATGTGCATCTGGACCAATAACTGACCAGCGTGGCATAGCCAATCTGAGTCATAGTAGGGCTGTTTTCAAATATACCAATGGCAACATGCCATCTCATGAGCAGACATGTGTGTTTAAATACAATAGCAACTGTAAATGTTTGAAAAGCATCAGCTTTTGTATTATTAAATCGTTTATTACTACTTTTACCACAACCCTGTTCCCAAAAAAGTTGGGATGCTGTGTAAAATGTAAAGAAAAACGGAATGCAATGATGCGCAAATCATTAAAACCCCATATTCTATAAAAAATAGTACAAAGACAACACATCAAATGTTGAAACTGAGAAATGTTACTGATTCTTGAAAAATATATGCCCACTTTGGATTTGATGCCAGCAACACATTCCAAATGAAGCTGTGACTGAGGCAACAAAAGACTGGAAAAGTTGTGTAAAGGTAAAAAACCTGGCGGAACATCTCACAACTAATTAGGTAAATTGGCTACAGGTCAGTAACATGGCTGGGTATAAAAAGAGCGTCCCAGAGAGGATGAGTCTTTCAGAAGATGGGGAGGGTTTCACCGCTCTGCAAAAGACTGTGCAGGCAAATAGTGCAACAATTTAAGAATAACTTTTCTTAATGTAAAACTGCAAAGAGTTTGGGGATCTCATCATATATAGTACATAATATCATTAAAAGATTCAGAGAATCCAGAGAAATCTCTGTACGCAAGGAACAATGCCGAAAACCAACATTGGATATTGGTTCTTGGATATTGGCCGTGATCTTCAGGCCCTCAGACGGCACTGCATTAAAAACAGACACGATTCTGTACTGGAAATCACTGCATGGGCTCAGGAACCCTTCTGAAAACCATTGTCTGTGAACACAGTACGTCGCTGCATCCACAAATGCAAGTTAAAACTCCACCATGCAAAGAAGAAACCATATATGAACAAGATCCAGAACCGCCACCTTCTCTGGGCCCGAGCTAATTTAAGATGGACTGAGGTGAAGTGGGAAACTGTCCTGTGCTCTGACTAATCAAAATTTGAAATTATTTTTAGGAATCATGGACGCCACATCCTCCGGGCTAAAGAGGAGATGGACCATCCAGCTTGATATCAGAGCACAGTTCAAAAGCCAGCATCCGTGATAGTATGGGGGTGCATTAGTGCACATGGCATGGGTGACTTGCACATCTGTGAAGGCACCATTAATGCTGAACAATATATATAGGTTTTGGTGCAACATATGCTGCCATCCAGATGTCTTTTTTAGGGAAGGCCTTTCTTATTTCAGAACGACTATGATAAACCATATTCTGGACGTATTACAACAGCATGGCTCCGTAGTAAAAGAGTCCGTGTGCTAAACTGGCCTGCCGGCAGTCCAGACCTGTCACTCATTGAAAACATTAGGTGCATTGTGACATGAAACATATGAACAAAGGAGACCCCAAACTGTTGAGCAGCTGAAATCCTATAACAAGTTTCACATTTTACAGCAATTGGTCTCCTCAGTTCCTAAACACTTACAGAGTATTGTTAAAAGAAGAGGTGATGCAACACAGTGGAAAACAACATTAATATGTTGTCTTTGTACTATTATCAATTAAATATAGGGATACATGATTTGCACATCATTGCATTGTGTTTTTATTTACATTTTACGCAGCGTCCCAATGTTTTTGGGAAACGGGGTTGTAGCACTATTATTAGAGGTGAGTATTTGTAGATGTATGATTAGTATTTGTTGGTATTATATTTGTCAAACCGACTTTTTAAGAAAATTAAGGGAACACAATCATCACAGTATAACACCAAGTCAATTAAACTTCAGGGATATCTATCTGTCCAGTTAGGAAGCATAAGCGATTGTGAATCAATGTCACCAGTTTTGGTGTAGATCAAAGTGACAACAGGTGCACTGGAGAGGCAACATCAAGACAACCCCCAAAAAGGGATTGGTTTTATAGATGGTGGCCACAGACAATTGCTCTCTCCTTATCCTTCCTGACTGATTCAACTTGAGTTTTGCGTTTTGCTAGTGTCCTTGTCACTACTGGTAACATGAGGCGGTACCTGCAGCCCATTCAGGTTGCACAGGCAGTCCAGCTCCTCCAGGATGGCACATCCATACATGCCATCACAAGAAGGTTTGCTGTGTCTCCCAGTACAGCCTCAAGGAGACAGGGCCGTTAGACGAGGAGATCTGGACCGGGCCGTAGAAGGACATCAACCCAGCAGCTGGACCGGTATCTGCTCCTTAGTGCGAGGAACAGGGGAAGCACTATCAGCCCTACAAAATGACCTCCAATCGGGCTACTGGTGTGCATGTTTCTGACCAAACTGTCAGAAACAGACTCCACGAGGGTGGCATGAGGGCCTGACGTCCTCTAGTGGGACCTGGGCTCACAGCCCAGCACCGTGCAGCTCGATTGGCATTTGCCAGTGAACAACAGAATTGGCAGGTCTGCCATTGGTGCCCCGTTCTCTCCACAGATGAGAGCAGGTTCACACTGAGCACATGTGACAGATGTGAAAGAGTCTGGAGATGCCGTGGTGGAAATTATGCTCCCTGCAACATCATCCACCATGATTGGTTTGGCAGTGGGTCAGTGATGGTCTGGGGAGGCATAACTATTCAGATCCTTTGTTCAGTAGTCTTCTTAGGTATTCCTGGTATAGCTTTGCACACCAGGATTTGGGCAGTTTTTCGAAATTTTCTTTGTAGATCCTCTCAAGCTCTGTTAGACTGGATCGGGTGGACTGATGTACTGCTTTATTCAGGGCTTCCCACAGATGCCCAAATGGGTTTTGATCTGAGCTCTGGCTGGGACACACAAAGACATTCAGAGGCTTGTCATGAAGCCATTCCAGCGTTGTCTTTGCTTTGTGATTCAGGTCTTTGTCGCCCTGAAACATGAATCTTTATCCAGACCGTGGCCCTATGTGTATTCGTCAAGGACCTCTCTGTCCCTCTGACCAGTCTCCCAGTCCCTGTAGCTGAGAAGAATCCCCATAACATGCTCCCACCACCATGCTTCACCGTAGGGATGGTATTAGCCAAGTAATGAGTGGTATCTTGTTTACACCACATGTACCACTTGGCATTCAGGACTAATCGATTTTGATCTCACCAGACTAGAGACTATTTATTTTCATGCACTCAATGTTAGGTGGCATGTCACATGCCTTTACTAGAGTGACTTCCATCCAGCCACTTTACCATAAAGGCCTACAGTCTTTGATGGCATGCAGCAGAGACTGTTGTCCTTCAGGCAGGTACTCGCATCACTGCAGAGAAACTCGGTTAGGATGGATGCTTGGTCACCCCCCAGACCAAAGCCCTTCTACCCGGTTACAAAGATTGGCTTGACAGCCTGCTCTAGGAAGTCTTTTTGGTTCCAAACTTCTTCAATGCATATGTAGTTAGTGAATTTGAGCTAGCTTGTGCTAGCCTGCTAGTAGTAGCCATTTCAAGTAGAACATAAAGATGTGTAAATCCAATCAATACAATAGGCTGTAGTTAAACTGTTACATTATTAAAGACAATTTAGTTAACATTACCCCTGTTAAAAGCTAACTAATCATCAAGTTATATGTGTATTACAAATAGTCAAACACTCACTTACCCACAGCGCTAGACTTGGGATAAAATATGTGCAGGAACGGACAAATTGCACATTGGACTATATTAATGAAAATGTATGTGTTAGTAGGGCATGCCCCAAAAATGGAACCGGAACGCTGTTAGCCTAAAATTAGAAGGCCCAAGTCAACCACTGCTTAGGCATGATAAATACTTTTCACCATGAATTCCAACAAGTACCTAGCAAGGTGTGAATACAGGTAAGTAAACAAAGAACAACATTTGCAGTAATGGCGTGCCTAATGTGAATCGACCATTTCAAAATTACGCGTGCAATAATGACGCCGTTTACGTTCGTCTGTCGTATGTCTTGGGCTTAACAAGGTCACATGTCAAGGTCTGGGTAGATTAGATGGTAAGCGAACAATGAGTTCTTGTAGTCAACATGCTGGATGCAGGAGCAAAGACCTGAGCGACTTTGACAAGGGCCAAATTTTTATGGCCAGACAACTGGGTCAGACCGTCTCTGAAACGGCAAGGCGTGTGGGGTACTCCTGGTCTACAGTGCCCTGTACCTACCAATAGTGGTCTGAGGAGGGACAAACCACCAACCGGCGACAGGGCGTTGGGCACCCAAGGCTCATCAATGTGCGAGGGCTTTGAAGGCTAGCCGGTGGAGGGAGTGTGAAGTTCTGGGCAATGTTTTGCTGGGAAACCCTTGGTCCGGACATTCATATGGATGTCAATTTGACACATGCTACTTACCTAAACATCATTGCAGACCAGGTACACCCCTTCATAGCAATGGTATACCTAGATTGCAGTGGCCTCTTTCAGTAGGATAGGTGTTGCCCTGGCCTCTAATGTCCCCAGATCCCAATCCGATTGAGCATCTCCGGGATGTGGTGGACCAACAAATTCAATCCATGGCGGCTCCACCTCGCAACTTACAGGACTT
This sequence comes from Esox masquinongy, assembly GCA_016801175.1. Classification (NCBI taxonomy): domain Eukaryota; kingdom Metazoa; phylum Chordata; class Actinopteri; order Esociformes; family Esocidae; genus Esox; species Esox masquinongy. Next base: position 13,799 of record JACXGI010011256.1, on the reverse strand, counting down.
GAAGGATCTGCTGCATTTGCCTAGGTGCCAGATACCACAGGACACCTTCAGGGGTCTTGTAGAGTCCATGCCTCGGTGGGTTGGCACTGTTTTGGCGGCACACGGAAGACCAACAGCAATTTAGGCAGGTGGTCATGATGTTTTGGCTCATCAGGGTATATATCCTTCAACACAATTCTATAAGGGAGGTCAATATACACTTCCTTGGACTTCATTGCTTGGATTTTTGCATTGTGATCTGTGGGACCTTATATAGACATATCTGTGCCTAAGACTAAATAATGTCTAATCAATTGAATTCACCACAGGTGGGCTTCAAATCAAGTTCTTTACACAGGAATTATTTGAGCTGAATTTGGAATGTCAAGGCAAAGGGTCTGAATTCTTAAGTACATGAGATATTTCCTGTTTTCTTTTTTAATTAATTGGAACAAATAAAAAAAAAAGTTTTTTGCTTTACTCATTTTGGGATATTGTGTATAGATGCATTTTTTATTTAATAATAAAAAAAAAATTAAGTCTATAAATACAACAAGAGTGGAGAAAGTAAAGGGGGTCTAAATACTTTTCGAAAGCATTGTAGGAAAAGAATACATACTGATACAGTAGATAGGTAAAACTAGAGTCTTCTTACAAGACAAGTCCCTATCAAACAACCACAAATACTAATCAATATATTGTTGAATTATATGAATTATCCATTAAATTGCATTAATATATTCTGCAAACAATGCCTAAGTCTATCTAAGTCATGGCATTTTTATTCAAATATGACCTGTTTTAAAACCACTTATAAAGTAAAGGAATGCTGTCAGTTCCACTTTAAGATGAAGGCACTAACTATAAATCTCTTTGGATAAGTGCTTCTGCTAAATGACTAACATTTTTAAGTAAACATTAGGAGACAATGAAGCAGCCGGGTCTGTGTAGCCCACAGTGACTGGCATTCTTTGGCTAGCTAGCATTACATATCAGAGTAGATTACAACCCTGTTTCACCCTATCCCCTCTCGACAGATGACACTAATCCTTTTCGTGAGGCTACTGCTAACACCACACCATAATAGTCTTACAGCTAACAATACCACCACCATGATATAATGAATCTTCACTGCACACTGTACCACTGCTCAAGTCAGTGGCATTAGAATGACACGATACCTTGCTCTGCACCACTGCCAGTAGTAACTCTAGCAAGCATTCAGAATAAATCATGCTAACACATAAGCGAACAATAGCACATTGAGGGCAGATAATGCTAAACAACACTAGCACATTCAAGCCAGGGCAGATCATGCTAACAGTGTCTGTATTTATTGGCTAGGCAGGTCTGTTAAAGAAGGAGGGAAGTCAGGGAGCTGGTGACTAGGCCTACTTTAGAGGGAGCGGCAGGCTTATTCTTCTAATGACACCATTGTGCTAGGCCGTGTGCTGATGGAACATCAGGCGTCATGTAATGGCCTGTGTTTTAGGAGGCAAATGTGTTTGATTACTAACTCTGGCTGAGCGGAGAGCTGTATCACCGTCGACAGGGAATACGGCCCCGCTACAAAAACAGGGGGAGCTGTAAAAAAAAAGAAAGAAAAAAAAAGCAGGATGGAGGAAAACAGAGAGAGGAAGGTGGAGGGGGGAGACATTAAACAGAAGAAGACATTAATGGAACTCTGTGCTCTAAGAGAATGCAAATGAGACGGGGGAACCTGCAGAGCAGCAGAACACAGTGGTAGGATATCAAACAGAGCTGGTGCCACAGTACGAGAGAGAGAGAGAGAAAGGGAGAGATAAGGGGGGTATGAAGGAAAAGAGAGGAAGGGGGATATGATGGGAGAGAAGGCAGGAGAGACAGAGGATAAGAGAGAGAAAGGGAGGAAGATAGAGGAAAGATGAGACAGAGATAGAAAACTCTTGACTAAATTGTCTCCTGTACCACTCTGTTCTTCTCTAGATGCACCCCTGTCCTCTCTCCCTGATCTTAAACACTCTCAACCTTTAATCTCTAGTGACTTTTATCTATATCATACTGTATGCTACTGGAACTGACTCGCCTCACTTAATAACCTCCTCCCTTTCAGGGACAGCCAATTTGAGGCGTGTGTGTTGAAGGTGTCTGTGTAAGGTGGGTTTGTGTGTTGGATGTGTTTTTGTTGAAGGTGTGTATGTTAAAGTGTCTGTGTTGGATATTTATCTGTTGGATGTGTTTCTGTTGAAGGTGTGTGTGTTGAAAATGCCTGTTTCGGATGTGTTTGTGTTGATGGTGTGTGTGTTGAATGTGTTTGTGTTGTAGGTGTATGTGTTAAGGTGTCTGTGCTGGATGTGTTTGTGTTGGATGTGTTTGTGTTTAAGCAGTCTGTGTTGGATGTGTTTGTGTTTAAGGTGTGTGTGTTGAAGGTGTCTGTTGGATGTGTGTGTGTTGAAGGTGTCTCTGTTGGATGTGTTTGTGTTGGATGTGTGTGTGTTGAAGGTGTCTGTGTTGCATGTGTTTATGTTGGATGTGTTGTGTTTGAGCAGAAGGTGTCTGTGCTGGATGTGTTTATGTTGGATGTGTCTGTGTTGAAGATGTCTGTGTTGAAGATGTCTGTGTTGGATGTGTTTGTGTTGAAGGTGTCTGTGTTGGATGTGTTTGTGTTGAAGGTGTCTGTGTGCACAGGTCTTTTGGTTGCCCATAGCCTGGTCCTTTTATAACTGGTAATCCTGCCTCATATCAAAAACATATCAAAAAAGTAGTTGAACGTATTAGCATGACAACCTTATCTTAGTCATGGTAACTATTTCGTAACTATCTTTTTGCCACTGGATAGAATTCACAAAAACTATGTAATAATATTAACAAATATTGATTGCAATAAACCTATTTTACTCTCAAATCTCACTAAGCAGTTAAAAAGTAATATTTTATCATAATGCAAAGATTTCTGTGAAATTATACAAATACAGTCCAACAATTATAAGTTTCAATTGGCATTGGCTGGAAGTTTGTGTGAACATTGTGTCTTTTTGCCCATGCATCAGCTATTGTAGAAATGTTTCTCAATTTGGGCTTTGGGCCTTTCCCATGCATGCCATCAGCATGTCTATGCTCCCCTGTGATTAGCTGCTGTGTTTCTGCTTGATAAGGTCCTGATTAATTGTCTGCTACTGTTATGCTTGGCACTCCTATTTGTTGCACAAACTTAGCAACAGACCTGCTTCCGTTCCAGTTGCAGGGACGTAGCGGGGCGGGGTGTGAGGTAGGCCTACCTGGTGTGGAATACGGTTGTGTATATTAGGGGAGATGGGGCCCGTGATTTGTTTTGTACACGGTCCAGTCACAGTCTAGTTACTCCAGCGGTGTGTCTCCGTGTGCCATGCGTGGTGTAAGTGTCTGTGTGTGTGATATCGTCTCTGTCACAGACTGTGTGTGTGTGTGTGTGTGTGTGTGTGTGTGTCAGTCTGTGACACCATGCTCCAGGCAGTACAGTGAGGAGCACGCTCCCTGTGGGTGTTCTCCCTCACTGTGATGTATAGTTGTGGGAGGCTTGTCACTGCTTATTATTACTGAGGCAACAGGAGGAGATGGAGGGGGGGGGGTGGAGTCGGCGGGGGGAAGTGACCTCAGCGCCCACCTGTCTCATCACACAACACAAAGCCAATGAGGCTCACGATATGTCTCACCCTGGGGACAATCATGTCTCTATCTCTGTTCTCTTCCCTCTATCAGTTACTTTTCTGTCTTTTCTTTCTTTCCTCTCACTACCTGACTCTTGACCTCTCGTTTTAGTCTCTCTCTTTCTTTCTCTGCATACTTTTGTCTGTTTCCCTCTCTTCTACCTCCCCCCCACTGACACAAATTAGAGATACTTTGTATCTCTTACCAGCCCTGTCTACTTTTCTGACACGAATTGCATAACAAATCAGTGGAAGTAGATGAATTTGAATAATTTACCATAACCATTAAGCCTAAATAACAACAACAGTGATAACTACCGTCCCAGACATTAATCTTATGAGCCGCCAACAACAGATAATAATAATAACATAATAATGTTATGAAGTTACAACCCCCCGTCTCTTCTCTCTCCTCTCTCTCTCCAGTCCCTGTGTGGCGCGGCATTGTGATTGGCATGGCGCCACACCGTGAGCCCACCGCACACGCCAGCCCGGCCTGATCCATCATCATTAGGGACAGAGGGGCTGGGAGATGTGTGTATTATCACTGTCTATTCATCTGCAGAGCTCTATCAGGGCAACACTCACCACTTCAACTCCCCGTCCACCAGACTGTACTCTACACACACAAACACACAAACACACACACAAATACATGTGGTCGAACCTTTAAACACTTTTAACACATTCTAAATACCACTAACACTTCACAGACAACACATCGAAAATACCACTAACACTTCACAGATAACACATCGAAAATACCACTAACACTTCACAGCTAACACATGCTAAAGACCTTTGACACTTCACAAATAACACATGCTAAAGACCATTGACACTTCACAGATAACACATGCTAAAGACCTTGGACACTTCACAGATAACATATGCTAAAGACCTTTAGAGACCTATTGGGGTCAAAGACCTATTGAGGAGGCTGATCAACATTGAGAGATATACATAAACAGTGACAGGCTTCAATAGGAGACAGAAGTAATGTGGATATATCCTGGCCAAAGACCTTGGATGAATGGATAAAACCAGATTGTGCTGACAGCCTGTGCTGAAAGCCTGTACTTCAGCATTCAATGTCAAACTAAAGTACACCAATAATGGTGCATGATGCATACAAGATAAGCAAACACACGATCTTTAAATCCATTTAGGATGCAAAAATAAAATACAGACTTGAATGATGGTTTAACAATTTAGTCTTGCGACGCAGCTGGCAAGGACTACACAACGTCACAGATTACCAAGGCAAATCTAGCTGCATGATGCCAGGATCACTACAGCCACTCCAGCACAGATCCAGGATTTCCATTTCCAACACGGTTCACACAGCCACAACACACCTAGAGAAGAGGCACATCTACGTTATACTGTTCCTTCCAGACACGTTCCTGCGCATGGAAAATCCCTTTGGGCTGGGGCTTTGCCCTGCTGCCAGCTCAGGGGGGATGGGTACAAGCGCGTCCGTGCACGACAGCCGCCATTTGTAGGAAGTGTATCAGTATAACATACGAGGACTGAGGTCTGCTTTACTGTACTGCGTGGCCCTGCGTAACGTCAACTATGTTGTGACGTTTGCCAGAGGCACTGCCGTATGGTGATAGATCGTTTGACCTGCAGTTGGGTCAGTCTTCAGGGAAGATGTGAGCAAACAGGCACCGCGGTGCCACACAATGCCCTCTCCCCCGGCATGCATGGGAGCTGCTCCACGCATGACCCCGAGGCCCTCGAGTAGGTGGCGAAGACCGGGGCCATGCCCCCACCCATCCAGGACGGGCATCAGAAACCATGCCTGATAAAAGCCTGCAGCGTTACCAAGGACACATCCCACCCCGACCAAACGCTGCGTGTACTGTCGGTCAGACGGAGACTGTATCAAAGCACAGGGACTTGACACTGACAGGCTCAGAGGCTGTTTCTAGACATCAGAGTGCGAGACACTTGACCTGTCTGTCAACCTACACTGACTTGGCTGAAATGAGCATGCATTCACTCATGCACACACTCACCATTACATACATATACACATAAATAAAGAAACACACACCTACACACACACGTGCGCCCACAGATAACCAAGATGATACTGTGCTTTGTTTTTATAATTGTTGTTATAATTGCAGTATTTTTTGCTGGCCAAGAAGAGCGAATGTCACTGACTGACTGACTATTGTTAAATAGCGTAGTGGTTAGGGATGCGGACTATCAACCAACAGGTTCCGTGTTCGAGCCTCATGGCAGTCAAAACAAATATGCATTAGGATTTGTTCAGGATAGACAAAAACTTCACTGGCTACAACCTTCAGTAGTTACGTTACAATAAGCCAAAAATAAAACTGTTTACGCTTATATTGCGACTATTTCTTGTGGATTTTCGAAGTACGTATCCGTGCATGCTTTTTGGGGTAATATAGGCTAGATGGGCAGTAAAAGAGAAGGAGTTTCCACGTTTCTCTCATCTTTTCACTTGACGAAAAAGTCAGTTATCATCACCTATATTGATATTTATTGTATCAATGTCATTCACTAACGAAAGAAAAACGAACAGTGTTGTGCCATGAAATTAAATAGCTCTGGCAGTGTAAAGTTCATATTTAGTCTCGCTAGCAATTGCTCAGTTCTTGTGACTATTCCAATTAGTAAGTTAGTAGATACTAGTAAGCCTATTATTGGCTAATAAGCTGTTAAAACCGCCAGTGGAAAAAGCCATACATTTCATAGATGCTATTTGTGGTGGAGGTAAACGTAATAAAAAACGTTCAATTTAACAGAATGCTTTAATGGTGTCTAGCAAAATATTCAGACTTGGCGTAATGTAAATGTGTGACAAAATGTTGTAATGTCGAGATGCTATATCGACACTCACACCCTTATAGCTCGGTGGTGTAGTGGTTAAAGACACTCTCACGTGGGAGACCCGGGTTTGAATCCAGCGAGGGCAAAAACATTTATCACTTTTATTTGGGGGCCGGCTGAACTAGGCTTGCCTGGTTCCTTTTCTGGTTTAAGTATCACTTACCATTTTATTCTAGCATTTTCAAGCAGGAACATGCAAATACAAATGTTGTTATATGGTTTGTATCCTATGCATACGAACATTAAAAACATAACATTTCACAGATAACATGCTAAAGACTTAACACTTTCCAGATACAACTTTTCAAAGTTTTTTAACATTTCCCAGATACCACATTTCAAAGATTTTTAACACTTCCCAGATACCACATTTCAAAGATTTTTAGCACTTCCCAGATACCATCCTGCACACTTCTTATTCTGAGACACAATTACTAATTCAGCAAATAAAAGTAATCTGATGATAGTAACACAGCTATATACAAACCTGTTTCCAAAAAAGTTGGGACGCTGTGTAAAATGGAAATGAAAACAGAATGCAAAGATCATTGAAACCCTATATTCAATATAAAATTGTATAGAAAAGGACAACATATCAAATGTTGAAACTGAAAAATTGTATCGTTCCTTTAAATATATATGCCCACTTTGAATTTGAGCACCACATTTCAAAAAAGCTGGGACAGGGGCAACCGATGACTGGAAAAGTTGTGTAATACAAAAAAGGAATCTGGCACCTCACAACAACTTAGGTTAATTGGCAACAGGTCAGTAAGATGATTGGGTATAAAAAGAGCATCCCAGAGAGGATGAGTTTTTCAGAAGAAAAGATGTGGAGGGGTTCACCACTCTGTGAAAGACTGCACAGGCAAATAGTGCAACAATTTAAGAATAAAGTTTCTCAATGTAAAATTGCAAAGAGTTTGGTGATCTCATCATATACAGTACATAATATCATTAAAAGATTCTGAGAATCCGGAGAAATCTCTGTAAGCAAGGGCCAAAAACTAATAAAACGAAGGCCAAAAATCAATATTGAATAGCTGTGATCTTTGGGCCACCAGGAGGCTCAGGATTAAAAAATCACTGCATGGAACACTTCCGAAAACCATTGTCTGTAGAAACAGTTTGTCACTGCATCCTCAAATGCAAGTTAAAACTATACCATGCAAAGAAGAAACCAGATATAAACAAGACCCTGAAACACTGCCGCATTCTCTGGGCCCCAGCTCATTTAAGATGGACTGAGGCAAAGTGGAAAACTGTCCTGTGGTCTGACAAATCAAAATTTCAAATTATTTTTGGGAATCATGGACGCTGCGTCCTCCAGGCTAAAAAGGAAAGGAACCATTCGGCTTTTTATCAATGCACAGTTCAAAAGCCAACATCTGTGATTGTATGGGGGTGCATTAGTGCACATGGCATGGGCACCATTAATGCTGAACAATATATACAGGTTTTGGAGCAACAGATGCTGCCATCCAGACAACGTTTTATTTCAGGGAAGGCCTTGCATATTTCAGCAAGACAATGCCAAACCACATTCTGCACATATCACAACAGCATGGCTCCATAGTAAAAGAGCTTGGGTGCTAAACTGGCCTGCCTGCAGTCCAGACCTGTCACCCATTGAAAACATTTGGCACATTATGAAACGAAAAAATACGACAAAGGAGACCCCAAACTGCTGAGCAGCTGAAATCCTATATCAAGCAAGAATGGGGAAACATTTCACTTTTAAAAGTTTCCAAATGCTTACAGAGTGCTGTTAAAAGAAGAGGAAATGCAACAAAGTAATAAACATACCCCTGCCCCAACTTTTTTGAAACGTGTTACTGGCATCAAATTCTAAATGGGCATATATTTTTCCAAAAAAGATAAAATTTCTCAAAATCTGATACGTTGCCTTTGTACTATTTTCAATTAAATACAGGGATTAAATTATTTGCACATCGTTGCATTCTGTTCTTATTTAGATTTTAAGCAGCATCCCAACTTTTTGGGAAACGGGGTTGTACACCATCCTCAGAGTGTGGGTTTATACAGTAGATACACATTAATACACTTGTTACTCACTAATGCCTACACACCAAAACATGCAAACAAACACTAGAACACACACTGATAGAAACACACATCAAAACACACCCACACACACACACAACAGGAACCCACACTGGAAAACAGACACACACACATCGAGCCTTCACACACAAATGAGCACACCAGGGCGCCACATGTGATATTGACCCAGTTTAGATCTGTGACACAAAGTGGAGCAAGGATCAGGAACAAAACAAAGAGTAACATTTAGAAATAGGTTGACATTCTTTTCATGGGTTTCTTTGGCCATACAATGAAACTTAGCAGTCTTTTGTTGTCAATAACATCGGCCGATTAGTCTAGTAAACTTCAATGCTGTACTTCTGAACTCAGAGTTCTGTTTCTATGTCTCATTGTGTTGATTATCATTGCTATGTGCATAACTGCGTTTTCTATTTTTCTATTGTTCATTTATTGCAACTTCGTCACTGGGTTACTTCGTTACTATAGCCACTAACATTCTATAGATGCTGCACAGTTATGTTGATGACCGGAAGCTGAATGTGGGCAAATTCAGCTTCCGGTCTTGGAAATATTACAACATTGTTACAGTAGTATAGTATTTATTAGGAAACAACAATGCCATCATCATCATATCATAAAATGCACTTTGACAGATGGCAATGTTGTTATTATATACCAAATACAGTCAAAAATAACTAGCGATGTCAATGTTGATTGACTCCTTAATTACCTAGTTAACATTATACTATATCTAAAATCTATTTGGTGACATCAAAACAACAACAAAAGGTGTAGCAGCTAATTATTTGCCGTGTTTTAATTCATAATGTGTTTTTAAGCCTTTTTACTAAGCCTTTCAGCAGCCCCCATTGAGGACACATTGAGCAGAATATGCCGTTGGACGCTAGCTTCAAAACAATGTTAAAAACAGTATTGTGATGAAATGAGCACTCTATGAATAGTATGTCTTTTGTATATGTACAGGTGTGTGCTGCCTATAAACAGTATAGTACATCTTTATTTTACAGTATGTACAGGTGTGTGTGTTCTATAGAATGTAGAGTGTATCTTCAACATATGTAGAGGATTATCTTGTCTATGGGCAGTATGCTGTAGTAAATTCAGTACAGGGGTAAATTCTATAGTAAATTCAGTACAGGGGTCTACCTGTCCAGTATATGGTGCATCTCGTAGTATGTGTCTGTGTCTGCGTGTGATATATGGGGCTTGATGGTACTGACCCTATTCTGCCTGCAAAGGTTACCAGCCCAGGGATGGTAGGCAGTGTGGGCCATCATGAGATTCTGACACAGCAGGCCTGTCTGACGTGCCCTAATTTCACAAACAGAGACATTACATGCGCATACGCGCACATTTACATGCACCCACACGCGCACGCACACACACACACAGACACACACACACACACACACCCACACCCACACAGAGACACCCCTACATACATGCGCGCCAGTCTTTATGGCCATCAATCAAAACAATCTAAACGAAGAGACAGTGACACGCACACTCACGTACACACTTGCTCTGCCCAAACTTAAGTTCTAGCAAGTCACAGCCAGCACCCGTTATCCATTTATTAGAACCCGTTATCCATTTATTAGAACTAGGGACAGGGGGTCATGGCTCCTTCACCTTTTGAAATCACATTTATGTCCTCCCCAAGTTTTGGAATGTCACAGTGATACAAAAGCTGCGTTATTAGGTGCTGATAGTTGTACACAAGCAAACTGACTGTGAGTGCTATTCTTCTTCTTGTGTGGTTAGATGGCTCGGCGGTGTTTGAATCTAGTGTACATCACTTACGTTCGGCTGTGGTGTGTGTGGAAATGTTGTAGCTAATTTAACCAGCAAGTAGTCCATACTAGCTAGCTAACCAAAATGTATATTTTTTGGCCTGGTTCTAGCTAACTTGTTGATTCACCGATAAAAAAAAATCACCTCTTAAAAGGCAAAAAAGGTACCCCAGAAGGGTCACATAGCCAGGGGAGACAATTCCTGTTGAACCGAGGTGAATTTTGCAGCCTAAAAATTCAATTGAATGGATGAACACTGAATCACCTTTCTAGAGTTAAATGAAAATCCAGTTAAATCTATATTCTGGGATGTTGGAATCTGTGTAATGGTCATATCCATTATTTAAACATTGATTTTATTATTGGATTATAAAATGCATATATGCCTCACAAAATATCCCCTGTTATTTAAGCAATAAGACATATGAAGGTGTGGTATATGTATACTAACCACTAGATATTACAGGATGCCCAGACACAGTGCTTCGGCTTGGGATATTGGCAATCTCCCCAAACCCCAGAGATGGCGTGTTATTATTAAAAAACTGGTTACCAATGGAATAAGATCAGTAAAAAGTGATGTAAAGTCATACTTGTGGTATATGGTCTCATATACCAAGGCTTTCAGCCAATCAGCATTCAGGATTCACTGGCAGTTTCACAAATTAGATATTCTTCGGTGATAATTTGATTAATCGTGCAGCCCTTCAAACAACACACTCCAACATTCATCAACATAGTGTAAAATACACATGCAAATAATAGCCTGAATGTAAGTTTATTTTGTTGCGGTCAGTGAGGGGATTGACAATCTCTCCCCCAAGCGTTTCCATGACGTTTCCATTGTTTGGAGCTCCATTAACGTCTATAACGCATTTAAAGTTTCGGCCACATTTAAAACATGTATGTAACGGACTGTCTGGCTTGCATCTACTGTATTGTGCATTTGAGTTATATTTTCCTCCAATCCACATACCAAAGCTGTTCACTAAAAACTAATCCCATAATGTACAACTTCTCATAGTGCCTCTCAAGTATTTATTTTATTGTATACAGTGAAATAGGGGATCTAGCCTTCACTGTTGAGGCAAAATACAGTAAACAAAGGTTATTCTTTGAAATGCCTCTTAGCAGAATCAGAAGATGACAGGGATCCCAGCAGGGTCAGACAGCAAGGGGAGGTGAATTTTGCAATGAAACATAAAGCTATTCTGATTTTAGAATACAAAATAGAACGTGATTTATGTATAACAGCAAAATACCATGATAATCAAGGTATCTTTAATATATTCACCACAAATGTGCACACAAGTACAGTGAGGGAAAGAATTATTTGATCCCCTGCTGATTTTGTATGTCTGCCCACTGACAAAGAAATGATCAGTCTATAATTTTAATGGTAGGTTTATTTGAACAGTGAGAGACAGAATAACAACAAAAAAATCCAGAAAAACGCATGTCAAAAATGTTATAAATTGATTTGCATTTTAATGAGTGAAATAACTATTTCATCCCCTCTCAATCAGAAAGATTTCTGGCTCCCAGGTGTCTTTTATACAGGTAACGAGCTGAGATTAGGAGCACACTCTTAAAGGGGGACACCTGTTCACAGAAGCAATCAATCAATCAGATTCCAAAGAGCTGTCCAAAGATGTCAGGGACAAGATTGTAGACCTACACAAGGCTGGAATGGGCTACAAGACCATCGCCAAGCAGCTTGGTGAGAAGGTGACAACAGTTGGTGCGATTATTCGCAAATGGAAGAAACACAAAAGAACTGTCAATCTCCCTCGGTCTGGGGCTCCATGCAAGAACTCACCTCGTGGAGTTGCAATGATCATGAGAATGGTGAGGAATCAGCCCAGAACTACACGAGAGGATCTTGTCAATGATCTCAAAGCAGCTGGGACCATAGTCACCAAGAAAACAATTGGTAACACAATACACCGTGAAGGACTGAAATCCTGCAGAACCCGCAATGTCCCCCTGCTCAAGAAAGCACATGTACAGGCCGTCTGAAGTTTGCCAATGAACATCTGAATGATTCAGAGGAGAACTGGGTGAAAGTGTTGTGGTCAGATGAGACCAAAATTGAGCTCTTTGGCATCAACTCAACTCGCGGCGTTTGTAGGAGAAGGAATGCTGCCTATGACCCCAAGAACACCATCCCCACCGTCAAACATGGAGGTGGAAACATTATGCTTTGGGACTGTTTTTCTGCTAAGGGGACAGGACAACTTCACTGCATCAAAGGGACGATGGACGGGGCCATGTACCGTCAAATCTTGGGTGAGAACCTCCTTCCCTCAGCCAGGGCATTGAAAATGGGTCATGGATGGGTATTCCAGCATGACAATGACCCAAAACACACGACCAAGGCAACAAAGGAGTGGCTCAAGAAGAAGCACATTAAGGTCCTGGAGTGGCCTAGCCAGTCTCCAGACCTTAATCCCATAGACAATCTGTGGAGGGAGCTGAAGGTTCGAGTTGCCAAACATCAGCCTCGAAACCTTAATGACTTGGGGAAGATCTGCAAAGAGGAGTGGGACAAAATCCCTCCTGAGATGTTTGCAAACCTGGTGGCTAACTACAAGAAACGTAACTACAATGACCTCTGTGATTGCCAACAAGGGTTTTGCCACCAAGTACTAAGTCATGTTTTGCAGAGGGGTTGAATACTTATTTCACTCATTAAAATGCAAATCAATTTATAACATTTTTGACATGCGTTTTTCTGGATTTTCTGGTTGTTATTCTGTCTCTCACTGTTCAAATAAACCTACCATTAAAAATATAGACTGATCATTTCTTTGTCAGTGGGCAAACGTACAAAATCAGCAGGGATCAAATAATTCTTTCCCTCACTGTATTTGTACTTAGCTTTTTAACTCACTTGAAGTACCTTAGTTCTAAATTTGGTAGGCTTTGGTCAAATCTGAAACAAAATATTCACAAAGCTTATTGTTACAATCTAAAAAAAAATCTGTCTAGAAGGTCCATAATTCCTATATATTGAAATGTGTAGAAAAGTAGGAAATGAGTGTTACATAGCAAAACTAATCTGCGTGCATTACGCCAGACACTTGCCAGTCTGCCCCCCCCCCTTCTAAAACCCCTGAACAAATTACTTTCCTGTACACGAATGTAAACATCAATGGAAAAAAAAAGTCTGAAGTGCATGAGGTCCTAATATGGACGTCATGCCTGAATAATACTGACCGAATTTCAGAGAGGCTGCTGCATGTGCTTCTCCCAGGGCAGTGCGGAGGCCTCCACGGGGCCATGCCACACACCCACGCTCTTTACCATCCATAGAAATGCACAGAACCACCCTTCCCTTCAGGCATTGTCGGGAGCTACTACCATGGCCATCAGCATTACCACAACCCAACTAACCCCCCCC
>JACXGI010011255.1:0-25441 GCA_016801175.1 Esox masquinongy | reverse complement strand
TCCTCAAGGCTCGGTTCTGGGCCCATTATTGTTCTCACTATATATGCTGCCTCTGGGTGATGTAATCCGGAGTCACAATGTCAATTTTCACTGTTATGCTGATGACACACAGTTATATATTTCAATGAAGCATGGAGAAGCCCCAAAATTAGCTACTTTGGAAGCATGCGTTTCAGATATTAGGAAGTGGATGACAGAAAACTTCTTGCTTTATACTCAAGAAAAACAGACATGCTCGTTTTAGGACCCAAGAAACAAAGAGCTTTGTTGGCAGATCTCACTGTGAATCTCGATGGCTGCATGGTCGTATCCCAAAAAACTGTAAGAAAACTCGGCGTTACCCTTGACCCTGACATTTCCTTCGATGAACATATAAAACATGTCTCAAGAGTTGCTTATTTTCGTCTTCGAAACATTGCAAAAATCAGAAACTTTCTATCAAAAACTGATGCAGAAAAACTAATCCATGCTTTTGTTACTTCTAGATTAGATTACTGCAATGCTCTTTTTCCGGTTACCCTGATAAATCAGTAAATAAACTTCAACTAGTGCTGCACACGGCTGCTAGAATCCTTACTAGAACAAATAAATGTGAACACATTACTCCAGTACTAGCCTCTTTACACTGGCTGCCTGTTAGGGTTAGGGCTGATTTTAAGGTTTTATTGTTAACCTATAAATCAATACATGGACTTGCTCCTACTTACCTCGGTGAAATGATCCTGCCATACATACCTACACGTAACCTTAGATCACAAGATGCAGGTCTTTTAATTGTACCTAGAATTTCTAAACAAACAGCCGGAGGCAGGGCCTTCTCTCATAGAGCTCCACTACTGTGGAATGATTTGGTTAGAAATTAAGGTTAGAAATGCAAACTCAGTGCAAACTTTCAAGTGTCTACTAAAGACTCATCTCTACAGCATGGTCTATGATTAAGTGTAGTCTGGCCCAGGGGCGTGAAGGTGACCAGAAAGGCTTGATACTGTCCACCCTTGATGTCTTGCCAGGTGGGCTCTCATCGCTACTGGGATGCCCTCCCTCCAGTGCCATTCGGGGGCAGAGTCACTGGCTTGTTGTTGTCTCTCTGTTGCGCACTTGTGCAATTGGGCTGTACTCTGCTGGCAATACTCGGCCCTCTTTCAGGGTGGTTGCGGTTGGTGGGTGTCCCTTTGGTTGATGCTTGGCAATGTGGGTGGATTGATTTCCTGCCTGTTGGGTCCTGTACGGGGCCTCCCCCGGATAGGGCCACAGTGTCACTAGACCCCCGTCTCAGCCCCAAGGTCTTACGCTGCTATACTATTGTGCTGGGGAAGTAGGGCCAGTTCTCCTTCTCCACTATAAATCCCTGTAGATCTAAGGAATGCATTTTCTAAATTTTCCCTGTCTCCTGCCGTTTTAACCTAGGAGGACCTGAGGTCTTGGCGCACACCTGAGGAGTACCAGGCTTGAAAGACCCGTTGCTGTCCCTGTCCAAAGTCCTCCTGGTTGTGTTGCAGATCAAGACGATACCTGACGATTTCAGCTGCCACTGTGCTGACACCTCCCCCCTCCCCCGTGTTGTCCCTGTCCATCTGGTCATGCTTCCGACCTGGACTAAGTTTAAATAGACTCTGGACTCAGCCCACATGCATTTATTAATTATTACAATTTGTACTCTAAATATGTTCACCCGGCACAGCCAGAAGAGGACTGGCCACCCCTCTGAGCCTGGGTCCTCTCTAGTTTTCTTCCTAAATTTCGGCCTCTTAGGGAGTTTTTCCTAGCCACTGTAATTCAACACTACTGTTGTTTGTTCCTTGGGGTTTAAGGCCGGGTGTTTTGTAAAAGCATTTTGTGATAACTGCTGATGTAAAAAGGGATTTATAAATAAATTTGATTGATTGATTGATTGATTATCTCAAAATATGTATGACACTGAGCAAAACAAAATTGCCTCTTGCACCTATGAGCTCCATCATCTTCGTTTCCCTGAACTTTGAATAGATTAAAACAAAACTAAGCACCTTTTGGCTATGTACATACACAATTATAAAAAACTTGGAATTCCATATCCGAGTGGCCACCATATGCCAATCAATTTAAGCATAATGCGTTTTACATTTACCTTGTTATGTAAGGCCAAAAACGCTTGTAAGGCTTACAAGGCTAAAATGACCTAGAATTCCTATCAGACCTAAATAGCTTTTAAGTTTTAAAGGCTTTCACAGGCCATACAACCTATCAGGCTGATAAGGCTTATACAATGTAAATGCCTAAAATGGCATGTAAGATCTAAAAAGCATTTAAGGAATTAAAGGGGTTAATACTCCAGCATCTGAGGGAGTTGGCTGAAGACTGAGGGATGTGAAACAGCAGGTTTCTTTAAACACAGCCATATTACAGATTCTGACAGCCGGAACCAACGTGGTCATGTCCATCTCACCAGACGTCGTCCTTCTTCTGGAGGACAGAAACATGCTGCAGGAGACAGAGAGGACTCTGACAAAATCCAGAATTAATGGAGAAAATGGTAATTTAAAAAAATTAGTTTTACTTTATTCACCCCTATACTTAGTGCTGGCGAAATCTGTGTATCCCTCACTTTGAAGAGGCCCCAGCAGACTCCTTTCAATTGTAACAAAAATATCAGATTCTTAGTTTCACACACTTTAGTTAACCTGGCATGCTGCCAACTAAAGAGGAGGCAAGAACTTAAAGGACTCAGTGAAAAGAATATTTCACAGCCTTAAAACAAACAACCTCGCCATCCAGATGAACTGTACAGGGTCGGTACAGAAGGTGTCCTTCAACACCCTCTGCCTAAAGAGAGTCATCCATTAATTTTAAAATGAGGATGAAGAGATGTGATGAAACATATGGCAGCAGCATTTCATGAACTTACTGTTCTTTATTAGGATAGAAACAAAATATCCAACATAACCTAGCATCTTCATTTTCTCTGATTATTTTGCTGAAGATTCAGCTTTATGTAGGCTAATTCATCAAATTTATTACACTAAATAGCCTAATAATTGATGAAATAGCATGTACACACGGAACAAGACCAAGGTTTCAGGTCCTGGCTATGAGGATGCCCCTAGCCATCTCTACACTGGCTGGGGGCCATAGTCAGGACCTGGCAGGTAATATATGCCTCTAGGCATCTCTGTGTTTTGTTTCAGTTGTCTCCAATCAGAGGCAGCTGGCCTGCATTGCCTCTGATTGGGGACCCTATTTAAGGTGCCCTTATTATATTGCCGGTTCTTCTCCGGCAAGTGGTGGTCTGACGACACCAAGATTAACGTCACCATCGCAACGTTGCCACAGCTCCCCTGGCGCCTCCAGCTCCACTACTGGGGGTCTGAAAGGCCTGGCGGTTGTAGACTATTGTAAATCCTGTATTTGGTTATATGTTGAAATTATTTTTTGTAAAATATAGTTTAGGTGTTGAAGCAGAAAATGCAGTATCATATTTGTTTTTTTAACTTGTGCTTGGTTATAAAGTTTGCCCAAACCAACACAGAAAAGCCAATCATAATAAGCATATAATCTATAAACTCTCATTCTCAAGCTTTATTCAGCATTGTAGAACAAATTAATCAGAAAGTGAAATTGAATGGTAGTTCTGTCTATAGATAATAGAAACGCTTTATATCTATGGTTCTGTCAGTATCTATTGCTTTTGTCTGACTAATTAGAAGAGTATAGCCTACAGTAGAGCCTACTGCTGGTTTTAGAGTCAATTCTCAAAGTGTCATAAGATGCGTTCGTTCTCCTAACATACTGTCCGTCAAAACCATGATCTAAGCAAATACCTGTTATTTGTATTATATTATTACTTCAGATAATTCAAGCGTTTAAACAAATAGTATTTATCTCTGTGTAAGCTATTATTGTATTTCTTTTTAAAAACATTACGTAATTATATCAGTGAGAAGACAACTGGAAACATTTTCACTTTTAAATGAAACCTGTTATGTTAGTAGCTGTAAAATTAAAAACATTGTGTGCTGCTATTGTTTAGAACAATGTTTCTTAATCCATGTTTCTTAAACATGGACCCAAAGGGGTGCATGTTTTTGTTTTTGCCCAAGCACTCACCCACCTGATTCAAATGTTGCCCTACCACTTACACACTTGATTGACGTAATCAACCTATCATCAAGCCTTTAGTTTGAATCAGGTGTGTGAATGCTTGGGCAAAAACAAAAACTTGTTTTCACTTGTTAACCAGGATTAAGAAACACTGGTTTAGAAAAGGATTTTCAAGAACTAATAGCATTTTCAGCATTCTAGCTGTTTGGAATAGTGCAATCACAGTTTGATGTAATCTACTGCATGTTGATGCACTCTACTTGATCTTACTTTCATACAGTTTTTAAACAAAACATTTCAAACATTCTTCCTCCCAATAACTTTAACACATATGAACATTTTTAGGACAATCTGAGATACTTAATATATTTTTCGGTCATGCATGCTTACAAAAGCTTTATTTTTAGCTTGTCAGACAGTTAACTCAGCTGTAACATAAGCCTTTTGTGAGGTGCTTTGCCAAGTGAGTTTCCGTGACATAGGAAAGCCTGTATAGATTGCTTTGTGTGGTTAATTTGTTCAGCTCATTAAACATTGAACCAGTGGCAGATTTGTGTCATTGCCATTATACTGGCACCAATGGACTTAGTTGTGCCTGGGAACAAGTGAATTACAAGTTGGGCTGATTTTACTCTCTCAAAGCTGCAGACACACATGCACACACACAGACACACCTACCCACACCTGCAAATGGCCAAAATTTGGGCAAATGGCCAAAAAGTGGCCCAATGTTTTGTCCAGGGGCCATGGCGTTCTCTATGGTGTGACGCCTCTTGTACTTCTCATTCTCACTAACAATCCAGGTCATTGCTTTCTAGCATTATGAGGCTTTCTGGAACATGACCTTTCTGGAACATTTGATTCCACAGGCGACTGAGCCCCATGTGCTAACAAATTAGCAAGCACACAGGGCAAATGATATCTGTGAATGCCAAGCATTGGTAGGAAAGATGGAGAAAAAGAACACATTTTGAGGTACCATATCAAGAAAGGGCTATCTCACTCCTGGTCTCTCTGCAAATCTCATTACAGTGAAAGAGAAGAGCAATAAAGGAGGTTGATTAAAAAAATACACTGGGAGTGGCTTTATGGGACCTGGCAGCCCTTTGGCTTTGTTTACCATAGATCATGGCCGCATCCCAATGATTTATCATTCCACCTGAAGTGTTCATTCACAAATCGAAAGCCCTATTCGTGTGGGATTATTTTTCCTAAGGGAGATTGTGTAATGTAATTATGTGTATGAGCACAATGCTAGTGGGGTGATAAAAAGTAGAATGGCTTGATGAGAGGACGCATGTCCAAATCCTCTAATTTCCTTATTTTAAACAATTCTACAGTTTGCCCTGATATGCCATGTTCATAGAAAATCTGTGTGAGTAATAAAAACATTTGTCCACCTCCTATAATGATGCATAAACCCGCAATGGTTTGGGCAAGAAACTAACAGAGAAACAATGTTTATGTCTTTGATATTTTTAGGTTGAGAACTTAAAGATAGACATTGCAGTGTACTGTAATTCACTGTATGTTTTGCTATAAATTAATCTAATAGACACACCCCATAGACACACCTGCACCTCATTAGTTATCATGTGGCTATTTAAGTTCTTTGTTTGTCACCCGCACCTCACGGGTAATTGTGTTCCTGTTATATATGAAACCGTGTGGTGCCATATCCCTTATAAGAGATCACTTTTTCTTTCGCTTTTACGTCTGAATCATTCCTTTTAATTTTTGTTTTTCCCTACATCATCCCCACTGAGGTGAGCCAGGGTGGGCACAAGGATGGGGCTGGAGCCCCAGGGCATGTGTCAGAGCTAGAGGAAAGACTCCCAACCATGGAGGGACAGATCGCTGGTTTGGTAACAGCCTTCAATGAAATGATGTCTCAAAGGCAGCACAGTCAAGGGGGGGAGCCAGCAGTGTCTACCGTCGCCAACCATGTGGAGTCTAGCCATGCCCAGGTAAGAGAACTCTGGAGAGCCTTGCCCAGGAAATATGATGATAATCCGGAGGGTTGTCGTGGTTTCCTTCTCCAATGTGAATTGTACTTTTGAGACCAACCCTATATGGATTATGAGAAGGTAACCATGATAATCACTCCACTAACTGGGCGTGAACGCACTGTCGTTCCGGACGGTGGCAGCGTCCAGTGACTGGAATGAGCCAGCTCTCCTGACCGCTTTTCGCAGGGGACTGCAGACTGAAGTTCAGATGGAGCTGGCATGTCAGCAATACCATCCCGCAAGATGCTTACATTGCCCGGGCCATTGCCATCAACAGGCAGCTCCAGGATTGTGACCGTTTGTTGCGTCGCACTCATCCACCCTCCTCCCGGGTGGAACCGGACCTTGAGCCCATGGAGCTGGGAATTATGAGGCTGACCGCAGAGGAGAAAGAGTAAGGGAGTCAGCAGGGTCTGAGCCTGTTCAGCGGTGAGAAGGGTCAGTTCTGGAACTGGAGTGCCTCAGCCCAAGAGCGGAGCAGGATGGGGGTAAGTACCCAGGTGGAACAGATGAACAGGTGAGGACAGGCCCTTTCTGTTGTCTGGTTGTGTTGTCAGGAGTCTTTCCCTCTCATTTCTACACAGCTCTGATTGACTCTAGGGCTGCGGGAGGTTCATGGACCAGTCCCTGGTATCGGCTCTCAGGCTGCCATTGCACTGTTTGAGGTCCTTGATCCAGGCTTTAGATGGCCGGTTGGTGACCTGGGCACACACTACTCCAGCGACTGGACACCCAGGTATCACCCAGACCCTGGAAGCACTCCGGCAGAAGTATTGGTGGCCTGACATGGGAAGGACTGTGCGACACTACGTCCTGTCCTGCACTGTGCCCGCATTCAAAGGCGCAGCGGACGGCTCCAGCGGACAAGCTCCACCCCCCCCCCGGTACCTCAGTGACCCTGGTCCCACATTCAGTGGACTTCCTCACAGGCCTCCCACCATCAGAGGGGAACCACCATCACCACCATGGTAGTGGATCGGTTTTCGAAGATCGTCTGGTTCGTTCCACTACCCGGCCTCCCCTCTGCACTCCAGTTCGCTGAGGTGTTGTTTCAGCAGGTTTTCCAGCTGTATGGACTTCCAGAGGACATCATCTCTGACCACGGCCCCCAGTTCATGTCCTGTGTGTGGAAGGCCTTCATGTCCAAGCTGGGGATTGTGGTCAGTCTGGCAGCGGAGCGATGCTCTGGAGTTCCACTTGGGGGACAATACTGTCCACAAGGGACCTCCCACTCCACCAGCAGAGTCGTAAGTTGGGTCCCTGGTATATAGGGCCGTTCAGGGTCCTCCGGAAGGTGAATGACATCATGTACGAACTCCAACTCACACCACTGTACCCTAACATCTCTCCCACTTTCCATGTAACTCTCTTCAGGCCGGTGGTTCCTGGTCTGCTGGGGGGATCCGGTGGAGGTAGCTGGGGGTCTGGCATATAAGGTGGAGGCAATCCTGGACTCCAAGCTGGGTCCTGTACCTGGTGGATTGGGCAGGGTACGGTCCTGAGGAGCGCAGCTGGGTCCGGATGGTGGACATCTGCGACCCCTCGCTGACTACTGAATTCCATACATGCCACACGGATCAGCCAGCTACCCGCCCTCGGGGTCGCCCGGGTTGTTGGCAGGTGACCCACTAAGCGGGGGTCTATTGTGACGGTTGCTCCGCATGGTGCTGCACGCCCTCTCCCTCTCCAGCACTCCACCTTGCCGGCTTACTAACTGCCGGCAGGAGATGATGGCAGCAGTGCACCCTATAGACACACCTGCACCTCATTAGTTATCATGTGGCTATTTAAGTTTCTTGTTTGTCACCTGCACGTCACAGGTTATTGTGATCCTGTGGTATGTGAAACTGTGTGGTGCCATTTCCCTTATAAGAGATAAAAGTACAAACGTTTATCTTTGTTTTGTCATTTTGTTATTTTCATTTCAATCACTTTTACTTGCATGCTGCCTTCGCACCTCACACTAGTCCATTCACAGAACAGCGTAAACTGGCTCTAACCAGAATAGAAAGAGGATTGGCAGGTTCTGGTGCAGAACTGAGCAAGAGCACAAATACGTTAGAGTGTCTAGTTTGAGAAACAGACATGTTACAGGAGAAGAGTAAGGTACACAGGAAGTTTCCAATTTATGGAGATTAATTGCTTTTGCCTTTGACCTTTGGTACCTGTGACTGCGTTCAAGGGTCAAAAGGGTTATGAATTTTTTTTTTTTCTATGAATAAAAATTTATAACCGGAGGTAAAATTTTGACATTTTTTTCAGGGGGTTCATTCTCTGTGGGGGTGGAGGGGGTGGGTTGTTCACCATCTTTAAAAAGAGTTGTTTATGGTTAATCAAAGTGTTTTATGGATATGTTTAATAGGTCTTCTAAGTAAGTCTTGAGATAAAAGATGGAGGGGAGCAGAGCAAGTGAGGTTGAACAGGGGTACTGGGCTACTCAGGAAAGGGAGAGTGGGGTGTTGGGTTTCTTGAGATTCTTCATTAGGGAGAGGAGCAGGCCAAGGGGGGTTGAGCAGGAGTTCTTGAGCTGTTTTTCACAGAGTCACAAATAAGAGACAGGCTTCCTCCTGGTGTGGAGTTTAATAACTACTCCCTCCTAGATATCTGTGTCTTGTTTCAAGATCTGTATAAGGGGTTTGTGAGTGAATGCATAACAATCAATAATGGCATTGGTGCTTATTTGATATGCCAGTGATAGCTGTTATAGCCCTGACTTATGAAATAGGTTGCAGAATGGAGGATCGAAAAGTTGAAGACTATGCAGGGTTTTTCCTGCATAGAAGAATTTTTGGCGCCCCCCAAAGAGGTTTTAGCGAGCACCAAAGGAAGATCACCAGTACCAAAATGATAATTGAAAAAAATTGCATTTTAAATACTATCCAAATGTGTTTAATAGCAATTTATCAAACAACTGTTGAACAAGCAGAACATAAACAGAAGGTTAATGAGATCCTCTAACCGACGTAATTTTCCCATGTCGGTTATGCCGCTTTTTCCTGTTAAAAGTTTCCCCTTAAAAACCCACTGTGTAGTCACGTGACTCCGCCCCATCCAGTCAAGCGGCATGGAAGCAACGTGGAGGAGAACTCAAACGCCGAGTCAACTGAGCAACTTATACCAAAGAAAAACATAGTGTACGTCGTTTGGACACATTTTGGCTTCAGTAAAGACGACACCTAACAAAATGAAGTCAAACGTAAACACAGAAAAACACTTTCAGCGACCAAAGGTAATACCACCAATCTGTTTCAACACTTGGAGCACAATCACGTTAATGAAAATGAACAGAGCACGGCTCAAAAAAGAGAGAGACTCTCTTTTTTGCGCCCAGCAACAAGTGCCTCCACAAAGCAGGTGTCTATAACACAAGCATTTCCAAATGCTAAACATTGTGAAAAGTATTCAAAAAGATGGTAAGAAATAACTGACACCATTTGTTACTACATCGTGAAGGAAATGTTTCCCATAGCTACAGTGGAGCGCAGTGGGTTTAAACACTTCATTAAAACTCGCAACAGAAGATACTGTGCCATCGCGACCATATTTTTCCTAAACTGCGCTGCCCAACATGTACAAAACATGTTGTAAAAAGGTAGCTGTTGCACTGAAGTCCGTTCAGCACACATCTGATCAAGTAGGACGATGGACCCATACTTAAGCCCTACTTTGCACTACACTGACGATGAATGGATGCTGCGCAATAGATGCCTTGAGACGGCATATTTTCTAGTTGATCATACGTCAGAGATGATTGCACAGGGCCTGAGAGATATGTTTTCTGCGTGGGAACTCACGGAAGAGAACCTTGTGGCCATAACGACAGACAACGGCGCTAATGTTGTCAAAGCTGCACAGCTCAATGGATGGACACGGCAGCAGTGTTTTGGACACAGGCTGCACCATGCAATCGGTAAGTGCACATTAGCTTAACAGACACAATGTTATAATATTTAATAATCTAATTGGGGATATCTGGTTGGTGACTGGCGGCTATATTCTTTCTGTGTTTGTTTGTATGTGTCATAAATGATAATGTCTAATGTTTTTATAGGACTTTTTTATTCTCCTTTTCTTTTCTGTGCGGATGTTCTTGTTAAGCGCTTTGTTACGTGTTTAAAAAGGTCCTATATAAATAATATTTTACTTATATTTTACTTAATATTTAGCACACTAAAATACTGACAACAATAAAAAAAAAGTTCATATAGCACCTTTCTTAATGTTACAATGTGCTTGATATTACAGTGTTAAAATGTAAACTTCACATTATAAAACAAAGCAAAAAAAACTAAAATCAAAATAATCGTTCATTAATCGTAATCAAAGTAAAATGTTCAATTAATTGTGATTTTGATTTTTAGGCCTATAGACTACCATGGCCTTGTCAGATCCTTTTATTTAGTTAATAAAAAGAGGAGGGTGAAGTGCTCTGAAGCAGAATGTGACCTCTGCAACTGACTGCCTCTCCCAACCCCACACCCCTGTCCCTCAAACTCACTCGCCTCCCCCCTTCCAATCTTTTTTAAACAGTTTTGTTAATGAGGTTTCATTTATTCAAGCATGATAGATATTTTTGTTTATCAAATGGTCAGAAATAACAAGAAAATGCATAGATTTCTGTCATAAGGTAACTCATTGCCTTTACTGTACGCGGAACCGATCATGCTTACTGTCGTGCGTAGTCACCCCCCAAAGGCCCATTCTGAGCCAGGAAAAACCCTGCTATGTACCCGAAATATATGATGTGCCAAAGAAGCGTTTTCTTAATTTGTATAGAACTCAAATACTGTGCTTTAAGCTGCTGACGGAGCAGCATGGCATGTCAAATAGAAACATGATCGGCTTTGTGTGTGATTACCCGGCCTCTAAAGTGAAATTGTACACTTTATCCATAGGTGCCGTGTTCCCAGGGTGTAAAGTCGCCCCATGGATAACTTTAAACAGATGTGTCTATGTTGACTAGGAAGATGTTACCTGAAGGTTGGTTCCACAGATTGTAAGTTGCAAATAAATAAAACTCATGGGTGATGTCTTTCCCCCCAGGGTGTAAGATTATACCATGACAGATGTACTGATTAGGGCCGGTCAATAGTAGTTCCACAGACTGTAAATTACAGTTGTGTTCAAAAGTTTGCATACCCTTGGAAAATTGGTAATATGCGTACCATTTGTAAAGAAAACATGAGTGAGCAGGCAAAACACATGACTTTTATTTCTTATGGGATTCACATTCAACTGTAGGTCATAACAGAATGGCATAATCATAAAACAAAACATGGCAACAAAGAAAAAAATGAACTGACCCCTGTTCAAAAGTCTGCATACCCTTAGTTCTTAATACTGTGTATTTCCCCCTTTTGCATCATTGACAGCGTGCAGTCTTTTGTAATAGTTGTCTATGAGGCCCCGAATTCTTGCAGGTGGTATAGCTGCCCATTCGTCTTGGCAAAATGCCTCCTAGTCATGCAAAGTTGACCACTGGACCACTGGAGTGTCAACTTGGCCTTGTGCATAGGGTCATTGCCATGCTGGAAAGACCAAGAGCGTCCCATGCACAGCTTTCGTGCAGAAGAATGCTAATTGTCTGCCAGTATTTTCTGATAACATGCTGCATTCATCTTGCCATCAATTTTCACAAGATTCCCCGTACCTTTAGAGCTCACACAGCCCCAAAACATCAGTGAGCCACCACGATGCTTCACAGTGGGGATTGTATTCTGTTCACTATAGGCCTTGTTGACCCCTCTCCAAACATAGCGCTTATGGTTGTGACCATAAAGCTCCATGTTGGTCTCGTCACTCCAAATTATTGTATGCCAGAAGCTGAGAGGCATGTCAAGGTGTTATTGGGCATATTGTAACCAGGCTTTTTTGTGGCATTGGCGAAGTAAAGATTTCTTTCTGGCAACTCGACCATGCAGCTCATTTTTGTTCAAGTATCGTCATATTGTGCTCCTTGAAACAACCACAGTCTTTTTCCAGAGCAGCCAGTATTTCTCCTGAGGTTACCTGTGGGTTTTTCTTTGTATCCCGAACAATTCTTCTGGCAGTTTTAGCTGAAATCTTTCTTGGCCTACCTGACCTTGACTTGGTATCAAGAGATCCCCAAATTTTCTACTTCTTAATAAGTGATTGAACAGTACTGACTGGCATTTGCAAGGCTTTGGATATCTTTTTATATCCTTTTCCATCTTTATAAAGTTCCATTACCTTGTTATGCAGGTCTTTTGACAGTTATTTTCTGCTCCCCATGGTTCAGTATCTAGCCTGCTCAGTGCATCCACGTGAGAGCTAACAAACTCATTGACTATTTATACATAGACACTATTTGCAATTTAAAAAGCCACAGGTGTGGGAAATTAACCTTTAATTGCCATTTTAACCTGTATGTGTCACCTTGCGTGTCTGTAACAAGGCCAAAACTTTCAAGGGTATGTAAACTTTTGATCAGGGCCATTTGGGTGGTTTTTGTTATCATTATGATTTAAAAAGGAGCCAAACAACGTGATAATAAATGGCTTCATATGATCACTATC
The DNA here is from genome assembly GCA_016801175.1 of Esox masquinongy. Taxonomy (NCBI): domain Eukaryota; kingdom Metazoa; phylum Chordata; class Actinopteri; order Esociformes; family Esocidae; genus Esox; species Esox masquinongy. The sequence continues at coordinate 12,819 of JACXGI010011255.1, read as the reverse complement.
CTTAAATAAAAGGCATAATCAGTCATATTTTCAAAATCATTGCCAAAATTTCACAATTTCTGCCAAGGTATGCAAACTTATGAGCACAACTGTATAAACAAATAAGTAAACTCAGGGGTGCTGTCTTCCCAGGGTGTAAGATTATCCCATGACCGATTTACTGATTAGGGCTGATCAATGGTAGTCCAATATATTGTAAATCATGAACAAATAAATACACTCAGGGGATGCTGTCTTCCCAGGGTGTAAGATGATCCTGGATATTTTTTTAAGAGATGTAGTGATTAGGAGTGATCAAGGGGAGGGGCAAGGGATGGGTAGATCTGGATTTAGTTTAATAATACATTTTTAGCTCCTCCAAGGGGGTGAGTGTTACAATCTCTTTGCTGCCTGTATTCCTCAATACACGGAAAAGGTTATGTATTTAAGCGGACCTAAAATATGTCAGCTAGAATAAACAATGCATTCTGCCTGAAATTGCCCGGCTTTACAGACACAGATATTAAAATGATCATTTATAGACTACTGGATAATTTAGAGCGCAATATCCAAACTAGTGATAACATCATGAAATATATTTACAATCCAATAAATTCATTATTACAGATCTATTCTACTAAAGCACAAATCGTGCCCACAGATCCGTCAGAAGGAGTACCCATTGAACAGGTTTCATTTAAACCGGTGTTTCTCAACCTGTTCCTGGACACCCCCCTGCCCTGCATGTTTTAGATCTCTCCTTGCCCTAACATACCTGATGTAGCTCATAAAGGACTTGATAATGAGCTGATCATTTGAATCAGGTGTGACAGAGCAGGGAGAGATCTAAACATGCAGGGCAGGGGGCCGCCCAGGAGCAGGATTGAGAAACACTGATTTAAACCATTGATTGAAGTTTATGAATGGGTACATTTGTGTAAAGCTTTATTCAGAATTAGACACACAGCTTCTGATTTTGCAGACCAGTTTGAAGTCAACAGGAAATTGTTACGATCTATTTGAGTGACAGAATTTGAAAAGTAAAATATCCGTATTAGGCTGTGTAGCATTCAAAATTTGTAACGCCACAGTTGTGGTGAAATCTCCCGTTTATGGTGACATCACCAAACAAGTGAGTTATTATGTAGAAACATTTAGCTTTCTGTTGGATGACTGGGCCGCGATTTCCCTCATGCTTTACAATATTTATGACTTCTTTAGGCAGAGAGAATTTAAAATGCTGGGCTCATTTAAATACTAGATTAGTTAATTTAAAATGCTGGGTTATTTAAATACTAGTTAATTCAATACATTAAAATGAAATCAGATCAAACCTGACAACCCCTTAATGCTCAGCCCCATTTTATTGCCTTAGACTATGGGACATTCAGGGCAAGAGATGCACGAAATAAAATAGGTTTATTAGTCCCTAGGTTGGTAACAGAAATTACCGCCCCCCCAAAAATAGGCTATTTTAAAGTTTTAAGAACTTGTTGAAGAACTCAAGAAAAAGTCAGCAACGATCATCCTTTTCTTTCTCATCAATCCATATATATATATATATATATATATATATATATATATATATATATATACATACACACAGTGGATATAAAAAGTCTACACACTCCTGTTAAAATGCCAGGTTCTTGTGATGTAAAAGAATGAGACAAAGATAAATCATGTCAGAACAGCCAGAGCCCAGACCTGAATCCAATTGAACATCTGTGGGGTGATCTGAAGAGGGCTATGCACAGGAGATGTCCTCGCAATCTGACAGATTTGGAGCGCTTTTGCAAAGAAGAGTGGGCAAATATTGCCACGTCAAGATGTGCCATGCTAATAGACTCATACCCAAAAAGACTAAGTGCTGTAATAAAATCAAAAGGTGCTTCAACACAGTATTAGTTTAAGGGTGTGCACGCTTATGCAACCAGGTTATTGTGAGTTTTTTATTTTTCCCCCTCGAAGATTTCAGTTTGTTTTTCAATTGAATTGTTCACATTATAGGTCACATTAAAAGTGGAAAAAGTTCGGACATGATTTATCTTTATCTCATTCTTTTACATCACAAAAACCTGGCATTTTAACAGGGGTGTGTAGACTTTTTATATCCACTGTATGTTGAATTGTCAAATAGCCTATATCGTTTGTATTATGTTTGAAGAATAGCCTAACTAAATTGTTGAATGGCCATGGAAATCTTGTATTTCATTTGTAAGTTCATCAAAATTTAACCAAGGCTCTATAATTCATCTGGGAGTATCACGCATTCATCCATTGACGTCATGCATTCTCTGAGGGGTGATTAGCGCGTAATATCATCGAGCCACTCTGGGGAGTTCTCAAACGTGCGGTTCATGGAAGACGACCGAAGACTTTGCATGACCTGGAGGCACTTGCAAGAATTCGGGGCCTCATAGACAACTATTACAAAAGACTGCACGCTGTCATTGATGCTAAAGGGGACAATACACAGTATTAAGAACTAAGGGTATGCAGACTTTTGAACAGGGGTCAGTTCATTTTTTTCTTTGTTGCCATGTTTTGTTTTATGATTGTGCTGTTCTGTTGTGACCTACAGTTGAATGTGAATCCCGTAAGAAATAAAAGACATGTTTTGCCTGCTCACTCATGTTTTCTTTACAATTCGTACATATATTATCAATTCTCAATTATCAAAACGTCCAACCAGTCCACCATTCTCCTTGTAGGACTCCACCAGTCCTACAAGGAGAACGGTACATTGCCTCCCACCCAAATGAGAACCGGCAAGCACAAGTTGCACATGAAGATCCCCTTGCTAATGCGTGATGTGGACAACCCAGTCCATCAGTACAGTAAGACTGCTAAACAGCTCATTGGCTGCCCACCTGCACACTCAAACTTTCTGCACTTACATTGTTGCTACTATGTAGGCTATAATGAATCCTGCTGCTAAGCCACTTTACCGTTGACTGTACTGTTTATACCTGATGTATCAAGTGCATGTGAATAAACTTAAATTTTATTTATTTGGTTTGATATAGTTTTTGGTTATTAGTGACCAACCAGACCAGTTTAGCACAAGGCCAGTGTCCCCATTTGAATACTTAAATAGCTGTGTGGGGTTAAGTCCTAAGAGGGTGTGAACTCTGCTAAATGGGCTTAAACAAATACCATCTCTCTGGCAAGTGTGAAAATCTTTCAAGCCTTTTTTCTCAAAACTAGGGAGAGCCAGATTATCAACTTTTAAAGCTGCATATCCTTCCCATAACTTTATCAAACAGTATGGTATTATATACCATTAGAAAGATGTGAATCTGGACCTTTATGAAATGTAAAAAAAAGCCAATCTCAAATTTTGCGATAGGACCCCATTCCTGAATTCTGTCACAGTTCCTTATCAGTGCCGTTCGTCCATCGCAGTATAACCGTAAACAGTTTATTTTAGGCTTACTATAATGTAGCTACTGAAGCTTGTAGCCAGCAAAGTTTTAGTCTATCCAGAACAAATCCCCCCCCCCAAAGTGATGTATGTAGGGATACCATACAAGCTGGTAAATGATTTTTGGAGTAGTCCTCACAGAGGCTCCCTCACTCCATTATTCAAATACATACATATAGACACACACACACACACACACACACACAGGGGAAATTGGTTTATCACCATAGCATTTTTTCCTTGATCAATGTATAAAAATTCATAGGATTGGTTCTCATTGTGGTGGTTTACCAGTCCTGCTGACAAGGAGTGGTGTCGGCACCTAAGTTAGTCCAGTCTTTGATATTTCTATGTTGACGACTGAAATTGAAATGAGCTGCCCAGCTAGCATCTTCGGGTGAATGAATAAGGGAGAGCCTTTGAGGGAGTGGGTGGAAAAGAAGGCGAGAATAAACAAATAATCCACAACAGTGAGTATGCCATAGGCAGGAAAAATACTGTGGCGGATTCAATCATCAGATCAGACTGTCTTGTAAGAGAAACAAGAAAGTCACAGAAAACCCAACTGTCAAATAACATGAGCATGAACAAGAGCCACTGCCCAAATGTTATGTCGACTCGATTCACCATGAGGCCTCACCACGAGGTATACTTGACTGACAGATTGGGATCCAACTTTTACAGCTGTCCAATCTTTTTTTTACTTTTTCTATGCAGTATACTGTTCCTTGTGCCGTATATCCAAGAGCTCATTCTGTAATAATAATTAACTAACTACGCTTGTTAACACTATAAGATTCTTTCTAACCCGCAATAGCAATGTCTACACAGAGGCTTTAGTAATGCTGTTTTTTTGAAAGATGCCAGTTTAGCCTTTTTTAAACTGACTCTTAGCTGGAGCTAGCTAATTGGTAGGTTTGCTTCTTTCTTGTGTATAAACAGCTTGTAATTGTGAGAATACGGCCAATACGTATAGAGGTTACTTTTGTTAATAACACACATGGGAGCCAAGGGAGATAATTCAATCGTTTATTGAATGGCATTGCAGTAAATGTAGTCTCTTTGGTGTTCAAATCAATCTCACAGATAAAATGGCAAACACTGGTATTTATTCAGTTGTGGCTACCCAGAATTCAACAGACCCATTGGTTAATTACAGTTGCGAACTTTGACAGAACTTGACTTCCCATGGATGTGATTTCCTGTGGATGGATACAAGAAAGTGTTCAGTTGTTATCTAAACACATTTAACTTATAACAAGGTGTACATTCATATGATAATCTCACATAATCCAAAGCAAATGCACACTGCTACTTAAGATGGTTATTATGAACACAAAGCCATCAATTCCTGTAAAGTGTAAAACTCTTAATATCTCGTACAGATGGAATATTCACTTTCAAAGACCACTTTTTCAGTCACTGCCAAAAAGTTACTGATGTATACATTGAGCTCAGTGATGTGGAGTCTATTGATGTAGGGTGATAGGTTTGAAAAGCAACATGCTGTCTGCCAAACTCAGCTCAAAACTTACCTACATAGCCAGCTCAAAACTAAATGTTACCTACATAGCCAGTAGCAGGAATGCATCCAATCAAGAAAAAGTGGAAACTAATCCTATGTAGAGGTTATATCCTTAAAATACAGTATTATGCTATTTACGATGTGTTTTTGCATTGACCATAAACTTTATGCAACTGTCCACACATTGTTTCAAGAGTATCTGGCGTGACATCAGCCATACCTACATCCCATACACATGTCGTTCATTTAATTCCAGACCCAATGGGGGCGGTCCGCGACAAGGCATACTGCGGTATGCCTCGTTATATCCCATACACATGTCACTCATTTAATTCCAGACCCAAGGGGTGGTCTGCGACAAGGCATGCCGCGGTATGCCTCGTTATACCGCGGCAAGTTGCAGTGCCGTGCGGCATGGACAAAAACATAAAATAAAAAATAACAATGGCCACCAGGAGGCATCTGTGAGAACGTCAACACCCGCCTGAAACTGCTGTTATTCAAGCCTGCTTCTGTATTTTTATGGCCAGAATAAAACATAAAAATCAGTGTAATAGCTACATTTGATGATTTTGGCTACATAAAAAGCTGAATCTTCAGTAAAATAATCAGAGAATATGAATGGTATAGGTTATGGTGTAGGCTATGTCGGATATTTTTTTCTCTGCTAATAAAAAACAGTAATTTTATGAATTCAATTTTATTACTAAGGCTATACAAACCTATATAGGAAATCATGTAAGGAAGAGGGTGTATCTTTCAAAATGGTATTTTCCAAATCAATTCAACTGTGGTTTCATCGGTAAAGATGACATAATTGAATTTCTCATGACTTTCGATCCATGCCTGGGCCTGCAGCACACGAAGTTCTTTGTTTTACGAATCATTGGATCCAAACTGCAGTATAAACAGAGAAAACAAATGGTTAATGTTGTGTACATTTTGTAATACTAGTACTAGTTAGTACCCAGTAACATTTAAGTCAGGACAAAAAAATTCTTACCGAGCTTTTCCATAACTCCACCCAAGTTCCATCAGTTGTCTTCTGATTGTGATAACAGCGATGTTATACCTTGATGAAAGCAGATCCTTAATCTCCTGAGTGGACCGCTCATCATTTTCACTCATTAGGAAATCAATGGCTTGAATGATGTTGCTGAAAACAGAATACAAAAGCAATTAATTTATGTACCATAAATGCTAACAGTTTAGACGTTACATTTCCCAAAGATGTTTGTTAATATTAATAAGGCTATAACTGTAGCATAGGACTGTAGCCTACTGTACCTGGTCATTTTTCTGGGCTTCCGTGTTCGGCGTTTGACTAGAGTGTGATGATAGTGTTGTTGAATAGTAGGATCCTTCACCGTAATTCCCATGTCTAATGGTATATTCGAAATGGCTTTAGTAGCTCTTCCATTCCTCCTCCAAGCCTTAATCTGTTCACTTAACTCAATCCAAATCAAGGTCATGGTTCAAAGTAGCCAAAAGTGCGATGTTTAAGACTCTAAAAGACTGGTTGAGGGGAATACTGTATTTATGGCATATTCAAACTTTTGACCCCTCCCCTTCTGCCCGAACCTCACCTCAACACAATTTCATTCATAAAGGGGGTGTTTAAGTTTAGAGGTAAAAAGGATCTTGTCCTTCTGCATGTGATCAATATTGATCAACAGTGGCGTCGTTAGGCCTGGGCATTCGGGGCTATAGCCCCGGATCTTTTATGAATAGCCCCGGATCTCAAATTGTTAAGTTAATTCGCATTTAACCACAAAAAGCATGGTTGGATGGTGATGCTGCTGAGGAGAATGTCCATGCTAATTGGGACGATTGGTATGCTAATTATGCCAAACGGCGTTCAGCTCTGGCAGATAATGGGGGTAAAAAAGGCCTGGCGGTTCTAGTGTTAATCGGCCAACAGACCGTGACACTTAGCGTTGGTACTCAGGCAGCTGCTAATGGTACCCAGATGCTAATCATCCCTCACTGAATGCATGAGGTCAATGGATGAATATGTGATACACCCATGTGAATGATAGAGCCTTGGTTGAATGAACTTACAAATGAAATGCAAGATTTCCAGATGTCACAAACAAATGTAGGCCTAATATTAAAAAACCCTTAAGGCTGTGGTTAGAACAACACGTGGAATCAAACTTATTTCCGCACATGGGACACTTTATTAGGTAAAGTGGGACACTACATTATGATTAAAATGAACTATTAGACACATGAGAAAAACGTTTTAAGTGAATTCATGTGTACAATAAATATAATTACATACAGATATCATATAATCAAAAATATAATGTATTAAAAGATTTGTGTTTGTGAGTAGCATAAAGGCAAAATGTTTTCAAATAAAAATAAACCTGGACCCGGTTTCCCGATAGCGTAGCACTTACGATGGTTTAACATCAAATAATAGTAGCAGTACGATGCGGGCTTTCAGACTCGTGAACGGTTAATTTAGAACACTTTCTTAGACTATTTCTTGTTTTACGTACATTTTTCTTTATCCTCAGTTGACCAATTGGAACAAGTGAGAGGCATGAACAGAACAATGTGTTGTATAGTTTGATTGACCGATTTGAGGCATACAGCTGGACATTTGAATTGTAAATCTTTATTGTCTTAAAATAGCAAATGGGGTTCTTTGGCTGGGCCACTCAAGAACATTCACATACATGTCCAAAGCCACTCCAGCATTATCTTGTTTTTGTGCTTTGGGTCATTGTTTTACTGAAAGATAAATCTTTGCCCGAGTCTGAGATCATGGGAGCTCTGGATCAGGTTCCCTTCAAGGGCCTCTCTGTATTTTGCTCCATTCATCCTTCTCAAGATATTTATATACATGGACTCAAAGCCATCAAAGCACGTAATTGCAAGTTCATTCAAATTGTGATGGTGTATGTTGGTAGACCCAAGAGCAGAAATGAGACAGTCACACTCCGAAATCAGAAATGAAAACCTTTACTTTCCCTTCTTAGACACAAACAAGATTGCGTACACCAGTGGCATGTGTCAGGGAAATTTCTTTTCTATACTTAGTCCTATACATGTATAAATGAGTTACTAGTTAAAAGTACTGAGTCCCTATGTTTAGATAAGAAAAAGGTTATAGGAGAGGGGGTCTGGTATTTGTTAATGGTCATCATTGAATGGCATCAGTAGATTATTGGGTTCTCCATCAATCTGTCTGTTTAAACCACCAGTGTATCTGTTCATTGTCCAGATGGTGTGTCCCTTCTGAATTGAATAGGTTACCTACAGTGTCCTTAGTTCCTTGCGATAAGGTGGGGGGACAGCCCACCCTTTGGGTAAAACCTATGTATTGTTGACATAAGACAGCTGGGCAGTATCTTACCACACCCATTTTAACTGTAATAAATACTGATTGTTCAGGTATTTTCCTCAGAGATTCCTCACAGGTTTATTCTGTAAGCTTTTGACGCGTCTCTCCTTGCAAGTAAATTAAAACGCTAATTGTGCCAAGATTATTTTGTCTCTGTACTTACTTCCATTAAGAGTTCTTATCAATAAAATTGATAAAATCAGAGCTACGGAATCTAGTAAACAGCATAACTTTTTTTTTGCTGTCATTTAGACCTAGTTTATGGTCCCGAAGTGGCTTTTGCAATTCTTGGAAGTTGTTGCAACTTATATAAAACATTATAATTTGTACGAAGATTAATATCATTTATGTTCCATGTAAACAGTAAGGATCAGAATTGAGCCATGTTGGAACCCATTATGCACCTGAAGAAATTCAGATATGACAGACAGACATAACAGGCTGAGATCTGTCACTCACATAGGTCTTTAACCATAAACATGCATCCACTCAACGGCCAAATGAAGACTACCATTAGTCTACCGTTTCCATAAAGTAACAGTTTCTGTTTAAAATGGAATAGATTATGTTAGGTACATAAAGTCTGCGTATATGTATGAGGCATTGCTCAAAAAAATTTAGGAAACACTTAAGTCACATATTGGGTCTCAATGAAGGAAATATGTGACACTACTGTTGCATGTCACTACTTTTCAGGCGAGCAGTTTGTAAGAAGAAATACATGTTCTGATACATTGTCTTTTTTGCAGAAATGCCTTCCTGTAGATGTGAACTTCAATGTGACTTAATAACAATCTAGTATGCCAAGTGTAAATACGAGTAAAATGTAAAACTCAAACACTTGTTTAACCAGGAAAATACAGGACTTTTCCTGCTAGACATGATTGTTTGAGATAATGAAGGGGCTGGACATACTGCCATACGTGTCCTGATTGGTCTATCAATTGTGATCCCGGGAATTTCAAACATGGACAAGTGCGAACGCGTTGCTAGAGCTCTCAACCATACCACTACCCTGAATTTAGTGTTGTCAACAAATCTGAGTGGGAACAAGTTGTGAGAGAATACTTTCTGGAGGTCAATGATGCCATGACCCTTTCTGACTCGGAAGATGAATCAGACAACGATGAGGAAATACCAGACTTGGATACTGTTCAAAATGAGACATTTCAGATTCTTCTGATGAAAGTGATGATGAAGGAACTGAGATGTACAGTGTTATTGTCACAGATGAAGTTGACCGTGTGATGGAATCAGTGGAATGTCCTGTGCAAGAAGCGTATGAGAAAGAATCATCTTATATAAAACAACTGTCCACAGATTGCATTTAAAAACAAAGGGCAACCATGGCATCCATGACAGAGACAATGACAGATGCACAGATCCTTGGAGTATTGAATACGTTGAGTGTGAACTGTAGCGAAAACACACAGCGTAGTAAACAAAATCAACAGACCAAATGCAAGTGGCAAAGGACTTCGTATGTAATCAAGGGATTTTCCGTCTGCCGCGAAATATTCCTACATGTATGTGGGTGAGTCTAAAGTTTGCTGACTAGCTACATAATACTTTTTCAGAAATTTGTCAAAGTCTTTGCATTGCTAGTTATCTAGCTATACTGTAGCTAGTGATGTAACTGTTAAACTAGCCAGGTAACAACATTAACTTACCAGCTAGCTAACATTTCCTGGTTTCTAGCTTGTTTGTTGGGTAACTAGCTTTTCTTCACAAAAGTGAGCAAGTCAGTTAGCTTGATAATAAGCTACCTTATTGACTGGTCGTTCATCCAGGTGTGTGTGTGATTATGCATAGCTAGTATGTTTGCATTGTCTTCACAAAAGTGAGCAAGTCAGTTTGATAAGCTACCTGATTTACCGGTCATTCGACTATTTTTATTTCTTTTGTACAATTTTTGGCACTAACGGACCAGAATAACTTCCTTGTTGGTTGTGAAACTTTTTCTGATTTTGATTCTGATGCGTGATGTGGACAACCCAGTCCATCAGAACTGTAAGGTTGCTAAACGGCAGGTCTGGGGAACATGAGAGCCAGTCAATGACATCAATGCCTTAGTCATCCAGGAACCGCCTAAACACTCCGGCCACATGAGGCATTGTCCTGCACCAGGAGGAACCCAGGGCCCACTGCACCAGCATAAGTTCTGACAATGTGTCTAAGGATTTCATCCCGGTACCTAACAGCAGTCAGGGTACCGTAGGCATGCAGGTGGAGGTCTGTGTGACCCTCCAAGGATATGCCTCCCCAGACCATCACTGACCCACCGCCAAGCCGGTCATGCTGGATGATGTTCCAGGCAGCATAACGTTCTCCACGGAATCTCCAGACTCTTTCATGTCTGTTACATGTGCTCAGTGTGAACCTGCTTTCATCTGTGAAGAGAAAAGGACGGCAATGGCGGACCAGCACACATCCCACTAGAGGACGTCGGGCCCTCATGCCACCCTCATGGAGTCTGTTTCTGACAGTTTGGTCAGAAACATGGATACAAGTAGCCCGCTGGAGGTCATTTTGTAGGGCTCTGGCAGTGCTCCTGCTGTTCCTCCTCGCACACAGGAGCAAATACCAGTCCTGCTGCTGGGTTGATGCCCCTCTACGGCCCTGTCCAGCTCTCCTCGTGTAACGGCCCATCTCCTGGTATCTCTTCCATGCTCTTGAGACTGTACTGGGAGACACAGCAAACCTTATTGCGATGGCACGTAGGGATGTACCATCCTGGAGGAGCTGGACTGCCTTGCAACCTGAATGAGCTGCAGGTACCGCCTCATGCTACCAGTAGTGACAAGGACACTGGCAAAACGCACAAATAGAGAAGAATCAATCAGAAAGGATGAGGAGAGAGCAATTGTCTGGAGCCACCACCTGCAAAAACCATTGCCTTTTTGGGGGTTGTCTTGCTGTTGCCTCTCCAGTGCACCTGTTGTCACGTTATTTGCATCAAAACAGGTGACACTGATTCACAATCACTTATGCTTCCTAACTGGACAGATTGATATCCCTGAAGTTTGATTGACTTGGTGTTATACTTTGATGGTTATGTGTTCCCTTATTTTTTTTTTTGAGCAGTGTAGTACAAAAACAACATATCAACTGTTGAAACTGAGACATTTTATTGTTTCTTAAAAATACATGCCCACTTTGAATTTGATGCCAGCAACACGTTTGAGAAAAGTTGGGACAGAGGCAACAAAAGATTGGAACAGTTGTGTAACGCTGAAAAACTAAACCTGGTGGAATATAACAACTCATTTGGTCAATTGGCAACGGGTCCGTTACATGATTGGGTATTAAAAGATCATTCCAGACAGGATGGGTCTGTGAGAAGTGAGGATGGGGAGAGGTTCACCACTTTGTGAAAGAGTGCACAGACAAAAAAATTGCAACAATTTTGAATGCTTCTCAGCATAAATTGCAAAGAGTTTTCTGGTGAAATGGCCCCCTGCTTTCATGCCTGTTAGTCGCATAACGCAACTCTCCTGCTTCCTGCCTTTTGCCAACCTTTCTTTCTTTTCTTACTTTTTAATTTTCCTTTAATCTTCTTTAAATCTTTTACATTTGTTTTATTTTTGTTCTATAATTGTTTTAATCATATTTTTACAATTTTATGTAATTTTTAAAAGAGGAGCTCAGCATAGTTCTTTTGTATTTTTGAGTGATTTTTTATGATGGAGGCGCTAAGACAGCTGTTGGAGGAACGGATCAACCGCTTAGAAGATTTAGTCACCAGAGCGCTTCTCTGGTCGGACTGTGGGTCCTGTCCGGTAGGTGAATCAACAAATGCTAATGCTAACATAGCAAAACAGGCTAACCTAAGGCTAGAGAACTCTAAAGATTTCCCTATACTTGATAGAAAGAAGTCAAAACTGGTGAACAGATCAGAGCAAATTCAGAGCGAATGGCTGATTGAGACGATAACACAGCTTGAAATACGTGAGAGTGAACAATTCATTGACTCTGTAGCAGCTACTCTAGGGGTTGAGCTACCAAATGCTAACGGACAGACACAGATTGGTATACAAAGGATTACTTCAAATCTTGACCACTCTGTCACGGACCTGGCTGACACTCTCCCCTGGACATGTGCTAATGCCACTGGATTAACCGCAGAGGCTTTCAAACCAGCCTTCCCCAATGACACATCTTACTGGCACAGCACCGGGGCTAGACCGAAGGCATCAACTCCAGCGGGGACTTGGTCTGATGTCGTGCGCCGCAGAGGCAAATCCAGCAAGAAATCAAATAAGAGAGCACCAACCATCAATCCACCACCTGAACTTACACTGCAAAACAGGTACGAACCATTGACTCGGAACGAGATGTGTGTAAATGAAACTAGGGAAGCTAACCACAACACTAGCATTAGGGCTAACCAAAATCCAAGAAATAGCCCTAAAACCACTGATAGGACGAGGGAAAGAAGAAACTTTGCTAACTCCACATCTGATAAGCCAGATACTACCTTGATTGGGGACAACATAACCAAGCATATCAGAATGGCAAAGACTGAAAACCTAA
>JACXGI010011253.1:0-25440 GCA_016801175.1 Esox masquinongy | reverse complement strand
GAAAATCATTTCTAAAAACACATTGTTAAGAGTTTTTAATGATCTCCTTGAAACTGTTGACTCAGGGAGCCCCGCTATTCTGCTGCTTATGGACCTGTCTGCAGCCTTTGACACGGCGGATCATAGGATTCTCTTGAAACGCCTTGAACAGTCCATTGGCATCAAAGGAACTGTCCTGAAATGGTTCCAGTCATACCTGACTCAGGAGTTTTTCGGTCCTCGCCAATTGCAATTCACATTTAGATAATACATGGAAGTTCTACATAAGCAGAGTGCAGATGTGCTGTTTAGCTGAATACCATTAATTAGGTGATGCATATTTCAGTCTGTATATGGAAGTTATTTTTGACACAACTTTTAAGCAAATTATTATATGCTGTCTAACTCAGCAGTGTGTTCCACTGCCTGGCCTTTGACAGCTGTAGCATGCCCACCTTGCACAGGACAAGTACAGACTCCATTGACAGTCACACTGTTTGTTTAATAAATGTTTCAATAGATAATATTTTCCGCTTGTTTACATGAAAATTTTAAAAAACCATTGTGTCAAACCCACTTTGTTCAGTGACTCAAAGTATTCAACAAATCCCTAGGTCTCAAATGTCCATGCGATATCAATGAATCTAACAGTGTTTGATTTTTACTCTTTAATGAGTAAAGTATTTTGAAATCCCTTAATGATATAAGTAAAGACTGAAGGTTGAAGTCAACACGTTAAGTCTGAGCTTATTTAGTGTCATATTTAAAAATGTAATTATGGAAGATTAATTAATTATGCATATATATTATACATTAAGGATGCGCAAATATATTCTCTTTGTATAAATTAGGTATATATGTAGGTTTTGGGTATATGATATACAGGCTGGATAAAATTGCTCTGTCTAAGAGTTGGTGAAACGTGGTTAGAAATGTGGGGACTTCAGCTATAGCTTGTCCCCCTCTCCGTCAGAGCTCTTGCCAGCAAACCCTTGTTCTCCTTTTGGCCCCAGGCCCAAATATGGGCATTCTTTAGGTTAGGTGTCCTACGGTCTTAGGATTTGAAGCACGAAGATGAGAACCAGATGTTAGAAGAAAATATAAGGGGCCCCTCAAAATGTGTGTCTTTGTCATACCTAGGAAGCTGCACATGAGTGTACTTTGTCTGTGTATCACCTACAAGCTTGTAATAAACTATTAGAATTAAAGTATTGGTTTCCTAGAGTATTTATAATTGAGAAATTAGAATTATGTGGACACAACCCTCGAACCTGAGAAGTGGAAAAGATTTATCAGCGACAGTAATGAATAGACCAAATATTGTTGTACCGTAATAAAATGCATTTATGTTGAACAGGTCCCAGTGCTCATCATATCACTATCAAAAACACATCCGTCATAACCCATTAATCGGTGAATACACCCATAACAATGCTTCTGTCTTTTGTTGCATACCACGATTACTGTGTTGTGAAAATGTTTTCTTTATTTCTGCATGTTTTTGGCACCGAATATGTAAATCTTCAACTGCTTTATATTTAATAAAGGTAGCCTGTTTAAACAAACAACACTTGTAGATGTAAATATATTTTTTTAGGAACAAAGTTATGCAACACACAACACACCCAGTCAATTGTCCCGGACAACTGCAAGGCAGTAGCTGTGTGTGCATGTGGCTGTGTGTGTATGTAGCTGTGTGTGCATGTGGAAGTGTGGATCTGTAAGTGTGTACATCAGTATGGCGTATGCAATTTGATTTAGAGAATTCTTCTAGTAATGTCAATTAGGTCAGTTAATGCCCCTTGAAAGGGTTTGTAGTTTCCATGTGTAGTCTTCTCAAAAAGAGGTGCCATGTTTGGGTATTGCACAAAAAACTCCCTCTCCACTCTTGCCATCTGCTCATTAGAACGGAAACAGTTGACACCAAAGGTGGACTGTGATGGCAATTTCTGAAGTCCAAACAATTTACGAAAATGTTAGGTAAGACAGAGGAAAACTCAGTTGCACAATAAACAGTTTATTCTTGCAAGGAGAGAGTACACAGGTTACCAAGTAACAGTGAATAATCTCTGAAGCGTTTGGGAGTACATTCAATACTTATAGAGGAATAGCTGGAGATAAGAATCTGCATGGTCGTACCATAAAAACAACATATGTCCCTTATCCATCCTACCCCCTGTTATGTGTGCATTACATTATGATACAATGGAAATACAGTCCAGGTATATTTTTCACACAGACACATGACCCGATTCCTCCACGAGCGGTGCCACAGGCCACGCCTTAATGCATTTTTTCCACAGTTATGCCAATTCCACCCCTAAAGATAACACTTTATGTTTACTCTAACAACCACTATAAAAATTACCTAAGAATCCACCGATAGTCCGATTGACCTGACTGTTGGTGTACAGGTGTCTCATATGTGCCTCCCTATAGGGTTGTAAGGAATAAGAGATACATTGCAAGATAGCGGAACAATGACCTAAGTAAAAAGGTGGTTAATGTAAGTCCATTGGACAACAGAAGGTAGGTGAAGGTAGGTCTGTATATCTTTCTCACACAAACACACACATATACACACACACACACACACACACTCTCTCTCTCTTAGTGAAACATATAAAAAAACATTTAGTTGCAGTGTCCTTCCACTGTGTTTTCCATTGCCAGTGTTTTTGTCGATGGCCTTAGTGTTACTGTTGAGTAAGAAGTCTGTTTGACCGTGCACATACAGACTTGAGAGTCCCCTGCCAGACTACTTTCCTGTGCTTACCCTATTGACCAACTTCTATGCTGTCTATCTCACTGTACATTACACCAGCAGCACTTATAAAAATAAACTAAAAGGAATGTTTCATTTTCATTATCGATATCCCAACATGCTTTGCTGCAGTTCGGCTGTTCAATTTATGTTCATGTTTGTTGTAACTGATAAGATTACAGAGCTTTGTTTTTGGTGCCATCTTGTAATTTATGTACAGTGATACACTCTTGTATGTTTTTTGGGGATTATGGCCGTTTTGGAGTGCCAACCATAGTAAGGAAGACCATTGTGTTTGGTGTGCTTTGCTGCTTCATGTCTTCTCGGGCATTGCAGCATTCTGACTCTTACGTGTTTCTGCTAAAACATGTGCTTCTTATATTTTTTTGATGGAGCGAGTCACCTGAAAACAGATAACTGTTGTGGCTGTATAGACCACCACTACCTGCTGTGTAGAATACTCCTCCAGGGGCGCTTCAGGACACAGTTCGTTTTGCTAATATAATAATGATGTTGTTTCCATCCTGCTTCAGGACACAGTTTGTTTTGTCAACTGAACAATGACTTCACACCGTTGGCCTTTATGTTTACTCTAACGACCACTATAAAAACTACCTAAAAATCCACCGGCATTCCAATTGACCTGACTGATGGTGTACAGGTGTCTTATATGTGCCTAACTATAGGGTTGTAAGGAATAAGAGATACATTGCAAGATGGCGGGACAATGACCACAGTAAAAATGTGGTTAATGTAAGTCCATTGGACAATTGAAGGTAGATGATACACTACCACTGTGTTTGCCATTATCAATGTTTTTGTCAATGGTCTTAGAGAGTTACTGTTGAGTCAGAAGTCTGAATGACCATATACACACAGACACAAATGTTCCCACGCCCACTCTTCTCAGGGGACTACTTAGACTATTTTACGTCAATATTTGACAGCCGAATCGTAAGATATATTACGTTAGGTGAGGTAACGTTGGAGTAATAATCCAGAAAAAAATATATAATGTGCATATTTTGAACCTGTGTCCTTCTGCTCTGCAGAAATGTGAGCTACCCTCTGCTCCACATAGGAACTTTCTAAAAGAGGCAGGGCGTAGTGGGCTTACAAGATCAGTATGTTACAAGGAATTTTATTTCTAATCCTAATCCAAAGCTTAACTCTAACCTTAACCCCAGTGCTGTGATAACTAACGTTAACCCTAAACTGAACCCCAGCACCAGGACGATGTGACTGAGGGGACAGAAAATAATGATTATTTTTCTATTGAGTATTGAAAACGTAAACTGGGGGGTTGAAAATTCAACTTGTGGCACCGGGCCTGATCCCAGTGCTGTGATGTGTAACGTTAACCCAACTGTAATGTTAGAATGCATTTATAACATATTGTAGCGCCCTCGGCAAGGCCAATACTCATCCCTCTAAGTCTGTAATCCCTGGGTGGAGCAGTGGGTAGGGTGCCTACCTGCTAAACAGTTGTTTTCTTTTTTTAGTGATTTCCCAGCATGCATTGCGGCTGTTCGTTTTGTTAATGTTTATGTTTGTTGTAATTGATAAGAAGGTGAGAGAGTGTGGAGCCAAACTGAGCTCAAATGTATTGACTGTAAGAAAAGACAAATGTAACTAAAATATTTCATAGTATGAAAAAACTAAATTCAAGCGTATGAAAAAAATAGATTCAAGCGTGGAAAAAGTGTATGCTAAAATCATTAAAAGGATATTCGCATCCAATCTTAAAATGTCTTTGTTCAAACAAGTTTTTCCACTTTCGCTTCTTCTTACTAATAGGAAAACAAGACAGAACCCTAAACTGTCATGGCAACCATAGTTCTAGGTCAGAGTTAACAGACCTCCTGATCTGAGCTACCCCTGTTCTCTGTCCTGCCCAAATGGAAGAAACAGAGACACAGGCAACTTCACCTTGGAGCCATCTGTCCAGGGCCTTAGATAAGATAGGTTTGAGGCCTGGCGTCTCGGTTGTGGCCATAATCACTTCTAGGATCAGGGCATGCTGACCTAGGTCTTCTTCTATACGTGGCAACCACGAACGGTCTAAAGCAAATTCAGGCCTAGTCTAAAACACTCCATTTATTACAGTTAATTTGCAGAATAATGGATAAATAAGGATATGGTAATACATTATTTTCCACAATTCCTCCATTTTGTCCCATCAGGGACAACACAAACAGAAATTAATTTATATTAAAATAATACATTAATTACATATTAAAAACATCCTGGATCTTAAGGACCAGGAGGTTCCGGTTACTTTAAATGAGTTACATCTGAATCCAACACTGACAATAAAGACAGTTGTTATGGTTACACAGATTACATCTGGCTCTTCCTCTGCTATGGAAGGGTCCATCATCCATCCGGGGTCCATCATCCATCCGGGGTCGATCATCGTAGTCATTCTGTGGCTTGTCACACTGGGCCAAAGCCCCTTCTGGGTTTGATGTATAACATCGTGACAACTCCATTTTAACTAATGTCAATATTTTACCTAAGCATGGACTTGTGGTGTAGTCAGTATATATGGCCATCAGTAAATCAGTAAGTTAATTAGTCATTAGGTTTCTGATCTGGGAGAATCAGTCATAGAACACATTGTCTGCAAATTACACATTGTCCGCATACGTCTTCCGCATTCTCAGGTAACCGGTAATTTTGTCCATCCACCACCAGGATTGCTTGTAGACCATGAAATAAAGGTTTTCTCCCTCTATTCAACTTTACTGATTGTGTATTATGCATATCTAATGAGATGTTACATTTCTAATATCACATTCAATATTGTGATTGTGTTTCCTTGTTCTTCATTTACATCCACTTTCTGTAATATGTATATGGAGTGTGTTTTTTCACATCCACTTTCTGTAATCTGTATATGGGGTGTGTTTTTTCACATCCACTTTCTGTAATATGTATATGCATCATTAGCAATTTCCTGAAGAGTATGGAATCACCTGCACTGACTCAATTGCATTACCTAGTCTTTCATGGCAACTGGATTTACACATTGTGTGTACAGCTGGACAAAGAATTACACATTATGTATGGCAATCGTCTAAAGATTTTGTAAGTACAGTTCCAAAAACATTTTGTATGGGAAAGTGCACAGTTTCACATTTGCCATTTGTATACGGATTGCGTATTCTCAATGTACATTACATACTGAATACGTCATGTGTATATAAAAAATGACCACAAATAAGCCTAACCCTAATTTATTTCTGTCGAATGGGTTACGCATTATGTATGTCACATATACGTAAATGCATGTACATTACACAAAACGAATGTTCATGTATGTTGGGAAATGAGCTTCACTTTACTGACTATTGTTTTTGCACACATAATACGTAATCTGCATGTCCATGGTATTGAGAAATTCAACAAATGTATACTGATGACATTCAGATTATGTCATCCATACAAATGACATTGTTTTTGTTGCCAGTGGTTTAGACATTAATGGCTATGTGTTCAGTTATTTTGAGGGGACAGCAAATTTACACTGTTATACAAGCTGTACACTCACTACTTCACATTGTAGCAAAGTGTCATTTCTTCAGTGTTGTCACATGAAAAGATATAATCAAATATTTGCAAAAATGTGAGGGGTGTACTCACTTCTGTGAGATACTGTATTTGAATTTATCCTAACACCTTTAGCTTCCTTAAATGTGAAGTGTACGAATTGCTGTAATGTTTGGACCGCTCTAAATTTTTACAGTTTGACATTGTACTGTTTTAACATTGTCAATTTATTGTCTACTGTACTTTCACAGGCTTTGGCTAGTTGGCTGAAAGAACTCTTGGCTGAAGAGAAGTTGCAGTTTGTCGGGGCAACTGAGGACATGATGTCTGATATGGAGACTGACTGGATTTTTGGTTTCCTCTCCTAGCTGGGGCTGAGTTTGAGTACCTGATCAAATCAGCTGACGAATGAAGGAGAGCCAACCGCTCTTATGGGGAGAAGAGGCGTCGCCAAAACGACCACCACAGCCTTACCCTGGACACCTGATTGCTCAGAACATTTAAAGAGAAGAGAAGCTGTGGTTTACCGGGCAACTGAGGACATGATGTCTGGTGTGGATACTGGCTTTTTGGTTTCCTGATCAAATTAGCTGACCGGCGAAGGTCACTTGAACTGGACTGATTTACACACACACACACAAACACTCAAGTCTCATTTGCTGCTACCAGACACTCTACTTTATATAGTTTTTGTATCTTTATTAGGGTGTAGTTATTTTGTTGTCCATTACTTAAAATGTTTTGCTATTTGTTTTTAGCCTTTCTATTGGTGCATTGCTGTGAGGTTAGTATTGCGTAAAGGTTTTGTTCACATTGACAATTTATTTTTTATTGTTACTCCTCTAAATCTGTACATTATTCCAAACCTTTGGCCGCCAGCGTCCTTTTGCGAACTTTCTATTCTTGTATTGCTGTGTGGGAACCTGCAAGTAAGCATTTCCACTTTAAATGTAACTATTTGCACTATCTTTAATTACATTGCTGTTTTTAGTAATGTGTCCCAATATTTATTTGATTTGAATCAATATATGTAACATTTTCTTGAAAACCTTGTTAAATTGTTTGTATACTTTAAAGAACCTTCTGTTGCTGCATCGCTGTGAGGGTACATACAAGCATTTTCTTGTTGAACTTGTTTACACTACTTTGACAATTGTACATCTGTTTATTTGTACACATTCATTGTGAAATACTGTATTTTTTGCACTTAAAAAATAAAAGCATTTTACTGGTATACGCTGTGGCTGAATACACATGGGGGGGTAGGAAAAAGAATGAGGGGATGGGGGTTTTGAAAAGGGGGGGTTACGGGGTAAAAGTCGCGAAATATCCTAATGTCTTTACTGGTGGACACTCGTTAATAGTCAAGGTCTGGAATCATTGCCAGTCACAATCTGTCCTCCATTGATATGTTAATACCTCACAGCAGGGGGTGGGGTTGTGACAATGGAGAGGTTTGTGGGTCGCGATATGTCCTAATGCCCAGTGGTGGGATTTCCTTAAAAGTAGGGAAGAGTAGAAGAATCTCCCATGCTGGAGCTGTTGCCAGTCTGGATTCTGACTGTCCTTGACTGTTGATAGTTCCTTTGTGGTTCCTCTTCGTGAAAAGTCGCGACATAAACCGGCTTTGGAGTGTTGAGTAATTAAAGACGCTAGTTCTCACGACTGGCCTGGAATTGGCAACATTCGTAAGAGGTGTAAAGATAACTAGGACTACGAAACAGGGGTATTTGGCGCAGTGAAAGTAGATATTTGTTCACTTACCACTGGAATTGTTATAGGGGTCCCGAAGTATGGTTGGAAGGCCCCCATAACGTCATCCAGAAATGAGGAATCATAGACCAGCCTCTTCCGTGTACGCTTGGGATGGACATAACAGGAATTGTAAATTTTCTACAAATCACAATTACTGAAACACATAAGAAAACCTAAAATATTAAATTCACTTCACTTACCTTGGATTTTCCGTCACGGCGTGGCGCTGTGGCTACCACCCTTGGAAGGGGTGACAGCAGCTGAAAGAAAATAAAAAAGATAATTTTCCAGAAGTACACAGAAAGTTAATATCAGGATTGTGCTAAGATTTTAAATCCTACTGCTGCATTGTGATCAATCTCGGAGGGCTCGTCTTCCTCCCCCTGACTAGACCCAGACTTGGACTGTTCCTCAATGTCACTTAAGCCAAACGAAGCTTGCTCGCAGAAGTTTTCAAGTTGTTCAGACATTTCCTCATCTAAAGGGGCAGATGTAATTGGGACCACACTTGGTCTTTCCCCCGGTCCTGGTTCTTCTCCACTATTCTTTAATTAATTAATTCCGTGGACTTCTCTTCTGACTCTTGGACCACTTGTACTGTTTCTTCAACTTGTGTCTCTTTCATGTCTCTCTCTAATGCTTTCTGGGTAGTTTGCGTCTGCCTGTGAGATTCTGCCACGTTGACCTCCGATACATAAAACTTATCCACAGTCTCACGGCTGTGGCACATTCCCTGCATGACCTCCCTCCTCTCTGTTTCTGACAACCTCTTTCGGGCCCGTAAAAAGTAATCAGTTTGTAATTAGCGAATAAGTAGGTTAGCAGAGTAACTATCTAAACATTCTAATATGGAACAAATTCATACTTACATAGGTTGCGATGCTGGTTCGAATGTCTGTGACATTTGGGCACCCCTGAAGCCCAGAAGACACCCAGCAATTGTTGAAGTAACTTGAAATATTCCCAAGACGGTGTCCCAAACTTGTGAAAAAAAAGGTTTCGATTCCTGCAGCAAATCCCGGAAGGGTGGGACGCATTTGGGCAAATGTGGCCAGCCAGTCATATTCCTCAACAGTTAAGCATATTTTTGCCCTCCCATATGCTGCTGTGGTTTTATGCTCTTTTACCTTGAAAATATAAAAACAATTCAATGTGAGCACTGAATAATTTGTAAAAGAAGCGACTTGTAGGCGCAGCTTTCCAAAAATCTGCACAAGCAATTGATACTCACGTAAATTACAAACTTTTGAGTGAAGAGTTCAGCTGTGCTGACCTCCTGGACCTGAAGGTTTGCAATGACACCTGTTCGATGCCCGGTCTGGACAAAGATGTAGCCTGCCAAGTATCCTACAGTGCTACGAAATGTTTCTCTGCAGCTCAGCTTGTCCGACAACTTCTCTGGAGGGTTTAAATAAAAAATACATTAAATTTGATTATTGTCATTATTATTGTCATTGAACGAGTACAAGTACAGTACATTGAAATGCAGTTTGTGTCAAACCAAAGTGCAAATACAGGAGAGCAGAATAAAAATTGAAACAATAGTTGAAAACAATAGTTTCAAAGATGCTATTATGTACTGGATACTTACTAAGAAGTTGTGGGATTTTAGCCTTTGCATTTGCAGCAAAGGCCTTCAGGTCATGGCTCGACATGGTTTCATCTGAAATGAGAATTCAACATTTAGTATATTGAGTATAAATACATTGCATAATAGATTTTAGTATATAAACATTTAGTATATATCATCTGTAATGAGGAAGTGGATTAATTACCTAATTTCTGGGCCCGGACCTCCTGGCGGTGGCTCAGTATATCCTTCGCAAGGCTCCTTATTTCTTTTTGCAGGACACAGATGGCATGGGTGCTGTTATTTTTTGAAATTCTCACACCTGTCGCTCTATCCGCTCTCCCAGGTACCACACAAACTTCATTACATCTAGGATGTAATGTTTTTGTGTTTTCACTGAGAGGTTCTTCCTCTCCAGGGAACGACACTAACTGTGAAAACATAAGACAATGAGTACACTTTAAGATGGATATGTTTCTTTGAAAGATTTGAGATGCTTTAAAACACGTACTTGTGGATCATGTGGGCATCACAAAGATATTTCATATCTGGTCCAACCTACGACTTGCTGTCCCACATGTATGTGATGAAGGTCACAACATGTATGTGATGAATGTCGCTTGACCGACATTTTCCCTCTGTTTGGAGTTGGGGCGGCTTCCCACACAAAACTCCCCCATTCTGTAAGCACATCATCTGGAAAACAAACTTGGTAAATTATGTAGACACAGCACCACTCACATTGTGATCCCTCTCACATGCTACCTAATCAAACACTCAAATCCATTTCAGAAAGCCCCATTACCTTGAACAGTTGTTAAAAATGTATTGTGCATTTTTGTAGTGCAAGACTTATACATTGGCTTGGAGAGTAGCCCAGTCTCCTTTTTTCCTTTTCTGGGTCTTTTAATGGGACGGTCATCTGACTCAGAAGACTCCCAATCTCGTCTCTCCCTCTTTGCTCTTTGTTCTGGTCTGTCACATTCTTTTCGAAGCCGTCTGCGTTGTTTTGCTGGGGGTTCTGATGTCTCAGATGACTCACTGTCTTGCATCTTCCTCTGTGGTTGGGAAGTCACAGCTTTCTTTTTCCCTCTTTCAAGCTGTCTTCGTCGTTCTCGTGGATCTTCAGAGTAAGAGTCGTTTTCTTGTCTCTTTCTGGGTTCAGGCGACTGTTCAGAAGAGCTTGCACTTTTTGGGGTCACGGAACGTCTCTGTCTTGGCCTCACCTTTTGTACCAATTTGGATGAGGATTCATGTAATGATGATTCTGGACGATTCCTCCAAAGTAAGAGAATATCTTCTTTTACATTGAGTCCGTGGTTTGGACACGGTTACCCCCCCTCCCCACATACACCACCATCTAGGTTACCCAAGCCTGCTGTACGTCTCCGGACGTGGGTACCTGTAGGCAGGGGTGTCAACAGTAACATTTGTGAAAATGGGGGTTTTGGGGGTCCTTTGGCAATGCTGCCAGATGTAGTATATGTGCCATGGACCCAGATCCATGTTCCACAGAACAAGAGTTAGGGCTCCAATATTGTGTGCCCATGCGATTCATGTCCACTAGAGGGCACCTGTTCTGAAGAGATCTCAAAGGGGAATGGACTCAGGCATACGTCTACCCAGCCCACATGATGATGTGACTCAACTTTGGGATAAGTTAGATCCGTGGAATTTAGAAATGCACTTAACCCTAACCCTAACCCTTTGGATCATCCACTTCCACCCCAAGGTTATCCCATGCCATGATTCAAGTTGTTGGAAAATTTAGAAAATTGATGAATCATGACTTGGACCTGGATCCCATGGGGGTCCACATACACACCTATTTCCATCAGGTCCACATACACATATATATGTCAAGGGACTGGATCCATGTCTTTGTTGGAAAGACTTAAGCCTGATTTATGCTTCTGCGGGTCTGCGTTGTTAATGTCATGTGCATGTGTATGCAGATGTACTCAGCATTTATAGTTGTACGGCTTTGTTGTGTAGATGGCCATTACACTTCTTAGTACTAGGTGGCGATGTCGCGCAAAATATTTGTTTGTTTGCTTGTAGAGCAGGAAATTTTCACACAAGAAGTATCTGTATTGTTCATAAACAATATAATAGCTATCTAGCTAGAATACAGTGTGCTTGTTCAGCAGATGCATAAGATGGACGAAGAGGTGTATTTAAAATATTTTAGCATGTCGGCTAATCGTTTCAACGATCTTCTGCATCGCTTGAAACCCTTTATCACACATCAAGCCACCCACTTCACGCAATCCTGCTTCAGGGGACAGTTGCTATCCCTCCACCTGCAAACCTTCCTGGGATAGGAGTCACCACCCCCATGTCATCGTTGGAGATGCTGCTTTTCCATTGCATGTAAATCTGATGAGGCCCTTTCAAAGTAAGCAATTGTTTATTAATATTCTGAAAATATTTGGAGGGTTAAATCATAAGCAGATAATATATTAGATTAATAATAGGGTTAGGGTTATATACTTACTACTTGTAAATGTTCTGCCTTCTATTTGCTTCCATTGCACATTTAGATTTGCCATGTGTAATTCATTTGCATTAATTGCACATTTATATATACCACTTGTACATACATATACTTAATACTTGTAAATAGTTTGCCCTCCTCTATTTGCACTTCTGGTTAGATGCAAACTGCATTTCTTTGTACTGTACTTCTTCAATGACAATAGATTCAACTTTGTCATTGAACAGTACAACAAAAGGCAGTTAGTGGGTTTTTCATGTTATTTTAAATTTCAATGTATATTCTGCTTTACCAAGTGCCAATCTGGACAAAAGCAAGAGGATCTACAACTATCAACATTCACGGGCCAGACGTGTGATTTTAAAATCATTTGGTATGATGGTCTCAAGGTGGAGAATTCTAGGCAGACCATTGGAATTCCTACCAGACAAATGTACACATGTTGTGAAGGCCTGTGCTGCACTGCACAACTATCTGGCCTGTACAGATGCTGCCAACACACCTGCAACAAAGTATATACCACCTAATTTCACAGACTCTCTTTTGAACAATGACGAGGCACAGCCAGGGAGTGGAGAAGACAGGTCACAGAGGGAGGCACCTTGGTTGACGCAGGGAGGGCCTCTCAGGCTGCTGTTGGAGTCTGCAACGACCTAATGAGGTTTACCATGTGCCATGGCGGGATACAGTGCTGAGGGCTGGCCTACTGAACTCTCAGTGAATTATGGACATACACATTTAAAGAAAACCTGTTTATTTTGACAAATATTTGTATGTACAATTGTAAGTGTAACAAAGTATTGCAAATAATGAAAAGAGCAGACTACATAGAAATTATTGTTTAAAATGCAAAGAAAGTGCATTCAAGTATTTTGTTCAAATGTGCACTTTCTCTGCATTTTAAATCAATGAATATAAATAAAATTAAACAATATTGAATCAAATTACTCAAAAGGTCAAAATCCATGAAGTGTGAAAATTATTATCACTCACATCACAAACATGAGTTATTTAGTCATTTTGGAAAAAGATTACTTTAGCCACACCGGGTGTGTATTCAAGCAGTGTCTTCAGCACTTTCTTTCCCCATCTTAAATAAAAGCTGATGGATTTTGAACTTGGCTAGACCTTTTTTTTATGTTGTGGCAGTTTGCGGATCAGGTCACATATGGTGTGACAAAATCTTGCAATATCTTCATCAAACTCTGCAGTGAGCATGGCATGTCTCTCTTTTCTGTGCTGATCCAGAAGGTTAAGTCGAGCTGTCAGGTCAACGTTCTTCCTAATTTTCTTTAGTGCTCTCTAGGAGGATGAAGAGGAGTCGAGGCAGGATGTACCTGGAGAGACACTCCCAGGTTGTTTTTGGTGGACAGGTCTTTAGAAATTAGATGTGGCAGGTTCTAATGATGGTCTGTTCTCAGCCTCGGGGTCAACTGATACAGCTGGTTACATTTGAGTCCAGGTCAGTTTCAGGTGACTGTAGGATTGATGAGCTGCTGCTGTACTCCATCTGCAATGACAACATATTTTACTATTCAACAGGGCTACTCAACCTAAAGGGGGAAGAGGGGCACAACATAAGCCTGCAGTACATGACTACTGAAAATAAACAGGCATATGCCTGCTTTCAAGTAACCTTAAACTTAGTTCCACTGTGGTCTACGCTCTCCTCTTTCTTGTCCCCTGTTAGTTCTTTCTGTACTATTCTGTCCCTCACTATCAAGACTCTTGTCTCTTCCCTGCCTACTAAAGTAATGCATACACTTATAAAAAAAACTCCAAGCAGTAAATACATCATTTCATTCAACTTCAAACTAAAGTTGCCTGACACCCATGTCGAAAACTGACAAATTTACTTCACATTTAATGTTGGATGAACAACTAGCTAGCATGACAAAATAGTACTATCATTGTTAGCCAGCCAAACTTACTTTACATAAAACATCTAAATATAACTACATTTAACAGAGTAGTTGGCTAATAAACGCAGCCATGCAAACAAACGACTGGTACGTGTAAAATGAACCCAACAGAATCACTGGAGTATACACTTTCAGTACTTGCAGTTTAGGATGCAGTTTAATTTCTAAAAAAAGTTTTGTTTACTCCAAGTACATAGGGATAACTCAAGTGTATTGAGAATAACTTCAAATACGTTTCGTTTGTTTCCTGTGTTGCTAATATGAATCTTCAAACTTTACTGGCCAGTTAGCCAACTTTGTAGTAGAAGTAAACAACACTGAACTTGCCAATTTGAAAAATTGAATTTACCTCGTTCGTGTCCTCGCCAAAATTGGAGTTGGTTTCACCAACTATGCATTATATAAAATGAAGTTACTTTTTTCCCTCCTGCATCTTGTCTTCGTTGATACAGGAAGTCAAATTTGGCCGGAATTCCGTACTCTGTAAAACCCTCCCTCCGCCATCCAACCAATCATCGTTTGTGTGGCTCTGGGGTTCATATATGCGTAGCTACGCACTTTTAGATTTTTGAGTTGGTGCGTGTATTATATGCGGCCTGGCTGTGCGGCCTGGCTGTGCGGGCCTGGGCGGCCTGGCTGTGCGGCCTGGCTGTGCGGGCCTGGGCCCGCACAGCCAGGGTTAGCCCTAACCCTAACCCTAACCCAAGCATAAATCAGCCTTTAGAGATCCCTTATTTTGTCTCTATGTGATTCATGACCACCAGAGGGCGACAGAGTGGCTCTTGAAGAGATCTTAATTTGGGAATGGACTTGAGCCCTTGGGGGGTCCATCCCTGTGTTCATCGAGACCACTTGATGATATGAGCAGACTTTGGGAGCAATTGGACACTGGGAAATTAGAAATGGAATCAGAGTCCTTGTTACATCCAATTCCACCCCTAACAGACAGCCTGTGCCATGAAATAACCCTAACCCGTAACCTAGTCCTAAACCTAACCCTTACCATGAAGGTCAGAAACATAGCATTTATTCAAAATAAAAAAAATGGTTGACATGGATTAGATTTGTATATAGTTTATTACTATTCAGTATAAAAGATTAGAACTGTTGCAATACCTGAAATTAAAATGAAAATAATTGATAGCAATGAATGTATGTTAAAATTGCTTGTCATGGTGTTTAATGTCCATGGGTTGCACATGATGATGCGGGGCACTGTGAGAATTCAAACAGCTGTGCTCTACTATAGACAGGGGGTTTCATTTGCTGAGAGTGTGCAAGCTAAACATGCAGGCTACAATTAAACAAGCTCACTAGAATCTAAACGTGCATGCTCATGCTACAATTTAGATTACATTGAGCTCGTGCACAGACTGTGCTGCTGATAGAGAGCCAGCAGTACTGCATTAGAAGAGCAGGTACACATGCATTTTCTCTCCGTTTCTCACTCAACCACACACTCGAAATCACTCTCTCTCTCTCACACACAGTATCCCTCACACACACATGCAGGCTCACTCTTTCTCCATGCTTCACTCTCACGCATACTCACTGCCTCTTTTTTTCACACACACGCCTCCTCCCAACCGTCCTCCCCCTCCCTCCCCCACACATCTATCTTCCTATGACAGATAGATGGTCATTGTGCGGGCAGGCGGAAGGTGCTGTGTTGAACTTGAGAACGGGACACGAGAGAAGCTAGAGGAGGGATATGATGCAGCTTCTTTAACCGACACTGTCGATAAAACATTGCCGCAGCAACCAGGTCCGCAACAACCAGAACGTAGGAACTAGCACAGCAGCAAGCAGCATGTCAAGGTAAGACAAATTACTTTATTTACATTCTGCAGTGATCTCTCTGTTATTCTCCATTTTACTTTCCTTTCCCAGTGCATTTCTCATATATCCATCTTTCATTTCGGTCTCTTTCCCTCTTTCTCTTCATCTCTCCATCTCTTGTCTTTCTTACTATCTGTCTAACCCCTATAGTCTGCCGGTCTGCTAGTCTGTCTCCTGTGTGATATTCTGTCTGCCTGCTAGTCTGTCTCCTGTGTGATATTCTGGCTGCCTGCTTGTCTGTCTCCTGTGTGATATTCTGGCTGTCTGTCTCCTGTGTGATATTCTGTCTGCCTGCTAGTCTGTCTCCTGTGTGATATTCTGTCTGCCTGCTAGTCTGTCTCCTGTGTGATATTCTGGCTGCCTGCTAGTCTGTCTCCTGTGTGATATTCTGGCTGCCTGCTAGTTTGTCTCCTGTGTGAAATTCTGGCTACCTGCTAGTCTGTCTCCTGTGTGATATTCTGGCTGTCTGTCTCCTGCATAATATTCTGTCTGTCTGCTAGTTTGTCTCCTGTGTGATATTCTGGCTGTCTGTCTCCTGTGTGATATTCTGGCTGTCTGCTTGTCTGTCTCCTGTGTGACATTCTGGATGCCTGCTTGTCTGTCTCCTGTGTGATATTCTGTCTGTCTGCTAGTCTGTCTCCTGTGTGATATTCTGGCTGTCTGTCTCCTGTGTGATATTCTGGCTGTCTGCTTGTCTGTCTCCCATGTGATATTCTGGCTGTCTGCTTGTCTGTCTCCTGTGTGACATTCTGGATGCCTGCTTGTCTGTCTCCTGTGTGATATTCTGGCTGCCTGCTGGTCTGTCTCCTTTGTGATATTCTGGCTGCCTGCTTGTCTGCCTGAAGGTCTGTCTGTCAGTCAGCTGTCTGTGTTTTGATGAGTAAGGTCAATATGACTGAGATAGGGGAATGAGTAGCAGAGGCAAACTGGGACAAGATATCAGCTTTGGCCTTTTTAACACACCAGACCCTTTGCTTTATCAAGATGCTCATCATCATTATTGTTAGCTAAATAATTGCAATTTTGTGAGAAGAATATACACTATTACTTCTCTGGCACACTTGAGCCCAGTATTTCTGTCCAATACACACACACACACACACACACACACACACACACACACACACATACACACACACAACCGTTCAAAAGTTTGGGGTCACTAAGAAATGTCCTTGTTTTCCATGAAAACACAAAATGAGTTTGAATAGGAAATATAGCAAAATGAATAGGAAATATAGTCATTGACAAGGTTAGAAATATTTTTTTTTATATTGAAATAATTGTGTTCTTCAAACTTTGCTTTCATCAAAGAATCCTCCATTTGCAGCAATTACAGCCTTGCAGACCGCTGGCATTCCAGTTGTCAATTTGTTCAGATAATATGAAGAGATTTCATCCCATGCTTCCTGAAGCACCTCCCAGAAGTTGGACTGGCTTGATGGGCACTTCTAATGTACCATACGGTCAAGCTGCTCCCACAACAGCTCAATAGAGTTGAGATCTGGTGAATGTGCTGGCCACACCAATATAGACAGAATTCCAGTTGACTGCTTCTTCACTAAAT
Organism: Esox masquinongy; assembly: GCA_016801175.1. Lineage (NCBI taxonomy): Eukaryota > Metazoa > Chordata > Actinopteri > Esociformes > Esocidae > Esox > Esox masquinongy. The sequence continues at coordinate 7,995 of JACXGI010011253.1, read as the reverse complement.
AGTTCTTGCATAGTTTGGAGCTGTGCTTTTGGTCGTTTTTCTGTTGTAAGAGAGAATTGTTTCCAATCAAGCACCATCCACAGGGTATGGCGTTACAAAATGGAGGGTTAACCTTCCTTCTTCAAGATTCATTTTACCCTGTACAAATCTCCAACTTTGCCATCACCAAAGAGCCCCCAGACTATCACATTGCCATTGGATCAGAGGACTAATGTTTGCTGATAATGGGCTTCTTTTCACCTATGTGTACTCTGTTAAAAAATGCAATATTTCCAGCTACAATAGTAATTTACAACGTTACCAATGTCTACAGTGTATTTCTGATTTAATTTGATGTTATTATAATGGACAAAATATATATATGCACATATATAAACAGTTGAAGCCGGAAGTTTACATACAATTAGGTTGAAGTCAGTGAAACTCATTTTTCAACCACTCCACAGATTTCATGTTAACAAACTATAATAATTTTTCCAACAACTGTTTACTGACTGATGATGTCACTTAGAGGTGTATCTGTGGATGTATTTCGAGGCCTACCTTCCCTAACCCTAACCCTTCCCTAACCCTAACACAGTGCATCTCTGCGTGACATGGGAAAATCAAAAGAAATCCATAAAGACCTCAGAAAAATTATTGTAAACCTGGTTCATCCATGGGAGCAATTTCCAAATGCCTGAAAGTACCACATAGCTGCCCAACCGTTCGGGAAGGAGACGCGTTCTGTCTCCTAGAGATCAACAAATTTCTGTGCAAAAAGTGCAAATCAATCCCAGAACAACAGCAAAGGACCTTGTGAAGATGCTGGAGGAAACAGGCCCAAAAGTATCTATATCCACAGTAAAACGAGTCCTATATCGACATAACCTAAAAGGCTGCTCAGGAAGGAAGAAGCCACTGCTCCAAAACCACCATAAAAATGCCAGAATACAGTTTGCTTTTTGGAGAAATGTCCAATGGTCAGAAGAAACAAAAACTGAACTGTTTGGCCATAATGACCATTGTTATGTTTGGAGGAAAAAGGGGGAGGCTTGCAAGCCGAAGAACACCATCCCAACTGTGAAGCACGGGGTTGTTGCAGGAGGGACTGGTGCACTTCAACAAAATAGATGGCATCATGAGGAAGGAAATTTGTGGAAATATTGAAGTAACATTTCATGACATCAGTCAAGACGTTAAAGCTTGGTCGCAAATTGGTCTTTCAAATGGACAATGACAAGCATTCTTCCAAAACTGTGGCAAAATGGCTTAAGGACAACAAAGTCAAGGCATTGGAGTGGCCATCACAAAGCCCTGACCTCAGTCCTATAGAAAATGTGTGGGCAGAACTGAAAAGGCGTGAGCGAGCAAGGAGGCCTACAAACTTGATTCAGTTACACCAGTTCTGTCTGGAGGAATGGGCCACAATTCACCCAACTTATTGTGGGTAGCTTGTAGAAGTTTATCCCAAATGTTTGACCCAAGTTAAACAATTTAAAGGCAATGCTAGTCTGCTAGTCTAAAATAGATGGCATCATGATGAGTAAGGTCTATATGACTGAGCCAACCCCAAGGCCCCATGTTTGAGTTGGCATTTACATTATTTGTTATTTTTCTTGTGGCTCTACTAGATATTTTGGAAGGGTGTCCACTTCTAGGCCAAGCTCATCAGTAAATCATTTGCCTCACAGTAGATTGATAGAGTTGAATCTTCTTCCCTAGAATGATGGGCTCTCATTACTCTCGTTCTGATGTTCTGAGATCTACTTCCCTCTTGGTGTGATGTGTTCTGCATTCACCTGTATGAGTAACACCAAACTGACCATATTGATTTCTATCCACAAGAATGGAGTTGGCCATCCTGATTCTGCTGCTAACCCTAACCCAGCCTGCAGAGAGTGGGGGAAAACCAGCCAAGAAATTCAAGAAGGGAAAGCAAGTCATCTGTCCCTCGTAAGTCCATAGTAGTAATATTAGTAGTTGGTGTATTATTAATAGTAGTTGGTGTAGTACTGGTGTAGTAATGTTCTCAGTTTACTTAAGATGTTTGCAAAGTACTGAATGTATACCTTACAGCCTTTGACATTTGTCATACCTCTGAAGTTAAGTTAGCTGACCTTTTCACCTGGCCAGCTTACTTACAACAAGTGCTGGTGGAAAACCTGTTAACCACAGCAGGCTAGTTCACTTTAAAAAGAAAATAGGACAGGCTTCTGAGCCTGCTATCGGATTAGCCAAGTGATCAACACCTTGTGGGTTTGGAGGGCTTATAATCATATTGGGTTCAAATCAAATCAAATCAAATTTATTTATAAAGTCCTTTTTACATCAGCAGTTGTCACAAAGTGCTTTTACAAAACACCCGGCCTTAAACCCCAAGGAGCAAACAACAATAGTGTTGAATTACAGTGGCTAGGAAAAACTCCCTAAGAGGCCGAAATTTAGGAAGAAACCTAGAGAGGACCCAGGCTCAGAGGGGTGGCCAGTCCTCTTCTGGCTGTGCCGGGTGAACGTATTAAGAGTACAAATTGTAATAATGTGGGCTGAGTCCAGAGTCTATTTAAACTAATTCCAGGTCGGAAGCATGACCAGATGGACAAGGACAGGGACAACACGGGGGAGGGGGGAGGTGTCAGCACAGTGGCAGCTGAAATCGTCAGGTATCGTATTGATCTGCAACACAACCAGGAGGACTTTGGACAGGGACAGCAACGGGTCTTTCAAGCCTGGTACTCCTCAGGTGTGGGCCAAGACCTCATGTCCTCCTAGGTTAGAACGGCAGGAGAAAATTTAGAAAATGCATTCCTTAGATCTACAGGGATTTATATGGAGAAGGAGAACTGACCCTACTCCCCAGCACAATAATATAGCAGCATAAGACCTTGGGGCTGAGACAGGGGGGTCCGGTGACACTGTGGCCCTATCCGGGGGAGGCCCCGGACAGGACCCAACAGGCATGATATCAATCCACCCACATTGCCAAGCATCAACCAAAGGGACACCCGCCAACCGCAACCACCCTGAAAGAGGGCCGAGTATTGCTAGCAGAGTACAGCCCAATTGCACAAGTGCGCAACAGAGAGACAACAACAAGCCAGTGACTCCGCCCCCGAATGGCATTGGAGGGAGGGCATCCCAGTGGCGATGAGAGCCCACCTGGCAAGACAGCAAGGGTGGACAGTATCAAGCCTTTCTGGTCACCGTCACGCCCCTGGGCCAGACTACACTTAATCATAGACCATGCTGTAGAGATGAGTCTTTAGTAGACACTTGAAAGTTTGCATTTCTAATCTTAATTGGCAAATCATTCCACAGTAGTGGAGCTCTATGAGAGAAGGCCCTAAGATCACATTTTTTTGTTCTAGTTAGGATTCTAGCAGCCGTGTGTAGCACTAATTGAAGTTTATTTATTGATATATCAGGGTAACCGGAAAGAAGAGCATTGCAGTAATCTAATCTAGAAGTAACAAAAGCATGGATTAGTTTTTCTGCATCAGTTTTTGATAGAAAGTTTCTGATTTTTGCAATGTTTCGAAGATGAAAATAAGCAACTCTTGAGACATGTTTTATATGTTCATCGAAGGAAAGGTCAGGGTCAAGGGTAACGCCGAGGTTTCTTACAGTTTTTTGGGATACAACCATGCAGCCGTCGAGGTTCACAGTGAGATCTGCCAACAAAGCTCTTTGTTTCTTGGGTCCTAAAACGAGCATTTCTGTTTTTCTTGAGTTTAAAAGCAAGAAGTTCTCATTCATCCACTCCCTAATATCTGAAATGCATGCTTCCAAAGTAGCTAATTTTGGGGCTTCTCCATGCTTTATTGAAATATATAACTGTGTGTCATCAGCATAACAGTGAAAATTGACATTGTGATTCCGGATTACATCACCCAGAGGCAGCATATATAGTGAGAACAATAATGGGCCCAGAACCGAACCTTGAGGAACACCAAAACATACCTTTGATTTGTCAGAGAATATGCCATCCACAAATACGAACTGATATCTTTCAGATAAATAAGATTTAAACCAGGCTAGAACAGGATGGATGCGGAACCTTCGTCTGAGGCCATTAGAAGGTCATTTGTTACCTTCACGAGTGCAGTCTCAGTACTATGATGGGGTCTGAAACCGGACTGGAGCATTTCATAAATGTTATTTGTCGTCAGGAAGGCATTCAGTTTTTTGGAAACACATTTTTCTAAGATTTTTGAGAGGAACGGGAGGTTCGATATTGGCCTATAATTGTTTAATATGTCTGGATCCAGATTCGATTTTTTCAGAAGAGTCTTAATTTCCGCTATTTTTAGTGAGTTTGGTACACATCCGGAGGAAAAGGAGCAATTTATTATGTTCAACATTGGCTGACCTAGCACCGGTCATTTTGTTGGAATCGGGTCTAGCTGACAATTTGTGGGTTTAGAACTCATTACAAATTTAGTGAATGTGTCAAGCGATACAGGATCAAAAAATTCAAGTGTCCCCATTGACACCTGGTCAGGGAGGTCCAGGACATTCTCAGGAGAACTGAGATTTTGGGGACTATAATTATTTAAGGAGGAGTCAGTTATTTGTTTTCCAGTGCTGATGATCTTTTCATCACAGTAGTTCATGTATTTATTACTGCTAAAGTGAAGACCCACTTCACTTGTTGAGCGTTGCTTTTTTGTTAACTTTGCAACTGTATCGAAGAGAAATTTTAGATTGTTTTTGTTCACCTCAATCAGGTTGGAGAAATAAGCTGATCGAGCAGATATGAGTGCTTTTCGGTATTGTAGTGTGCTGTCTATCCAGGATAGTCTGAATACTTCCAACTTTGTGGAGCGCCACTTTCGCTCCAATTTTCTGGAGGCTTGTTTGAGTGCTCTAGTATTGTCTGTGTACCAGGGAGCAAGTTTCTTGTTGCGTATTTCTTTTGTTTTTAGTGGTGCAACCATATCTAAAGTATTTCGCAGTGTTGAGTTTAGATCCTCGATTAGATCATTTGTGGAATTATTTACTCTGTCGTTGATGAGCGAGCTTGTAAGAATATCAAGAAATTTATTTGTAGTCCAAGAATTTATAGTACGGCTTTTGAAACTCATTGTTTGTGGAGCAAGTGGATTTCTTGTTTTAACGGTAAATGTAATAAGACAGTGATCCGATAATCCAGGATTTTGGGGGGAAATTATTAGATCTACAATATCTATTTCTCGTGACAAGACTAAATCTAAGGTATGATTTTGGCAGTGTGTTGGACCTGAGACATGTTGGACAAAACCCATTGAGTCAATTATGGCTTCAAAGGCTTTTTGAAGAGGGTCATTGGACTTCTCCATATGAACATTGAAATTGCCAAAAATTAGAATACTATCTGCCATGACTACAAGGTTAGACAAGAATTCTGGAAACTCATTGAGGAACATTGTGTATGGCCCGGGGGGCCTGTACATAGTAGCTATGTAAAACGATTTATCAGCCTGGTTAAATTTCATGAGTAAAACTTCAAAAGAATGAAAACCAGTGATGTGTTTAAGAGTACATTTATATTTACTGTCATAAATATAAGCAACACCCCCTCCTTTTCAGGATGCACGGGGATATGATCACTAGTATAGCCAGGAGGAGAGACCTCATTTAGGGCAGTGAATTCATCAGGCTTTAGCCATGTTTCACACAAGCCAATAACATTTAGTTTATGATCACAGATTAATTCATTTACTGCAACTGCCTTTGGAGCAAGGGATTTAACATTTAGGAGTCCCATTTTGAGATGCGAGGTGATACAGTCATTTTTATTTGTAACCAAGTTGGAGGAAGGCTTTATCTTAATGAGGGTTGCTATTGTTAGCACTACCTTGTTTAACTTTTCTCAGCCTGGAACGAATTACAGTGGCAATAGGTAAAATAGAACTAACTACTCTGGCTATGCTATCGACAGACTCCACTATACTAGCAGGCTAGCTAACAGCCTGCAGACTGACCTGCACCCTATCTCATGGTGAGGCTATAGGAGTGAGACTCCTGTCAATGTTCCTAGATAAAAGAAGAGCACCACTCCAGCTAGGATGGAGTCCATCGCTCCTCAGCAGATCAGGCTTGGCCCTATTTCTGGGAGAGTCCCAGAAAGAGAGCCAGTTATCTACAAACTCTACCTCCTGCGACGGGCAGAACTCCGTTTTCAGCCAGCAATTGAGCTGCGCAAGTCTGCTGTAGAGCTCGTCACTACCCCTAGCTGGGAGGGGGCCAGAGACAATTACTCGACGCCGACACATCTTTCTAGCTAGTTTACACGCTGATGCTATGTTCTGCTTCGTAACCTCTGACTGTTTCATCCTAACGTCGTTGGTGCCAACGTAAATAACAATATCTCTGTACTCTCTGTACTTGCCAGTTTTAGACTTTGCTAGCACCAACCCCAGATTTGCGGCTACGTCGGTGGCTCTGCCCCCTGGTAAATAGTGTGCGATCGCTGGCTGATTCTTTAGTCTAATACTGCGGGTTATGGAATCGCCAATGACTAAAGTTTTCAGTTTTTCCGGGCCACCGGTAGAAAATGCCTGCCGATCATTCCCCTCCGAAGGCAGCTCGGGCCTTGACTCTGACTCCAGTGGGGAAAATCTCAGTCGGCTCTAGCAGCGACCCAGGTTTAACTGGTCGATGGCATTTCTTCCCAGTGACCAAGAGAAAGTTCTTGCCCGGCTGCAGGAGCTGTGCCGGGGGGCTAACAACACTGTAGTTTCTTCCTGGTGGCACAGACGCAGTTTTTTCCAGTTCTACACTAACATAATCCTTGCCTGACATTTGCGTCTGAAGCCGAGCCTCTAACTCTGCTATCTTTACCTGAAGACGATAATTCTCCTCCGTATTGTAGCGACAACAATTACAGTGATAAGGCATAATAACGGTATTTAGCTTCGGGTGTTCAGGGAGGGGTGAGTAGTTCCGTTAATTATGTCCAAATAGAGTCCCGGTGTAGAAAAGTTGGGTAAAAAGTCAACAGATAAAAATATTGCATTGGTAAACTCTTAAAGTAGAATTTAACCAATTAGTTTATATAGAGTAAATTCGAAAAAGTTTGGCAGGTAGCCAGGTAACAGCAAGCAGCGTACAGCACGTCAACAATCCCACAATGCACTTGAACGTTGGCAACAAGCACAAGGTTGTTTTGTCTTGTGCTCTATTCAAAAGTTGAGGCAGCTTGGCGCCTGCTCTTTGTTTTAAAAAGCAGTTTTTTAACCCCAGCCTGAAAACCAAAGAGCAAACAAGAACAACAAAGTTATTACACAGTGGAAAATCTTTAGTTAGGTCAGGACATTGAGGGGTGACCAGTCATCTTTTGGCTGTGCCATGTGAAAATTATGAGTACATAACCGTTTTGGGACAAAATATTTTTCCATGTTCCGGTGATCAGCGGGTCAAATATAGTTGGGTTCTGTATAGTGCTCTTGAAGAATCCAGATCAACAGCACAATCAGTGGAACAAGAATTGGGACAACCAGGTGGGTTGGTGGAAGCAAAAGCAGGAATCAGTAAATCTGGGTTATAATAAATAATACTGATTAAACGGCTGAAAATAAAGCAGGAGGAAGATCTCTTTGAAGTTAATATGAATGGCCTTGCCTTCAGCTAAAGGAATCTAAAACCCACCCTGCAAACCCAATGATGTCCAGATGATAGCCCATTTAAATATTACAAAATTTGAATTTGAATGAATTATATACATGGACTTGGAAAATATGTAAATGTATGTGTGTATATGTATGTGTATGTATGTATTTGTGTGTATATACATATATATATATATATATATATATATATATATATAGGAACAATGTGGATTCCGTCCTGGTCGCGGAACAACCGACCAGCTCTTTACTCTTGCAAGGATCCTGGAGGGGGCCTGGGAATATGCCCATCCAGTCTACATGTGTTTTGTGGATCTGGAGAAGGCGTATGACCGGGTCCCCCGGGAGATACTGTGGGAGGTGCTGCGGGAGTATGGGGTGAGGAGGTCCCTTCTGAGGGCTATCCAAT
>JACXGI010011252.1:14505-25600 GCA_016801175.1 Esox masquinongy | reverse complement strand
GTTACATCCACCCAGCCATTAAATCCACCCAGCCATTACATCCACCCAGCTGGTTACATCCACCCAGCCATTAAATCCACCCAGCCAGTTACATCCACCCAGCCATTACATCCACCCAGCCAGTTACATCCACCCAGCCGGTTACATCCACCCAGCCATTACATCCACCCAGCCGGTTACATCCACCCAGCCGGTTACATCCACCCAGGCAACAATGAGTCATTAGGATGTCCCTGGAACATAAAGATCCATTGTCATGGTCCCCTGAACATCCTTAGGACATGCTCTGTCTGCCGACAGAGTACTCTCTCATGTGCAATGGACGATTAGGCCAGGGGTATGTCCAAAATGGCAGTCTGTTGACTATCTAGTGCACTACATTTGACCGGGGCCCATAAGGATCTGGTCAAAAGTGGTGCACTATACAAGGCATAGGGTGCTGTTGTGTCAAAGAATTTCTCTTACAAATCTTCCTCACTGTTTACCCTCTGTGAAGAAGCAAGTTTAGCATTCTGAAACCAGGCTGACAGCCTTGTACCTGTTAAGTTTCACTATACCAGGACCAGGTTCGTTTACCAAGGCTAAGGGCCACTTAACCCATCTTTTCAAAACATATCTAGATTGTGGAAATGATTAAATGTTCAGAAATAAGACACATAGACAAATAGCATTTTATGAATCCTGTTTCTATCCATTTAATCCTATCCAATATCCGTAACCAAGACGTATCAAAAAACTGGGCTCAGGTCTACAAATGTAGAAATACAACTCTAGATAGGTTGACGTGTTAAAGCCCATATGGCTTCTGGGGACTGGTACCCCGGTTTGAGAACCGCAACCCTGTACCAGTTATCGCTCGACAGTACTAGGAAGACAGTGATGTTGCATACGGCAAACACTTATTGTTCTTAGGTTCGAGAAATTATCAGATCATTGAAAGCTAGACATTATGTAATCCTGCCAGATGGTCTTTTTCTACAGAAGTTCTGTGTATACAACAGCCATGGATGAGGGTGATTGCTAGTATACTTTTGGAAGGGGACTGTTCTAAAACAGAGGATCTGATTCCAACCTTTGGGGTGGTTTGGGTAAGATATTGTGATTGATGACAGTTGGCAAGCAGTGCTCTTGGGGATAGTCAGTCTGTCTGCTAGCCAGATCGTTAGCCAACCAGGACCTCTACGTTGACATTCATATGTCCTCTGGTCCGTCTGCTTTCTGAGCACATTTTGTGTGTGTCTGACAATGACGTAATTTCTATATTTTGTGTTACACACTGTACCCGTCTAATTATATCTCATATTATACTATCTTATACTCCTGTTCACAGAGAAAGGCCTTGAGTCTACCGGGGTGGTGCCAAGGGAAGGACTACCTAACAAGGTCTTGGTGCTGTAATATTGGTCCTGGATATTTTCTCAAAAACCCAAACAGACAACAGCAACTATAAAGTCAGGTTTCAGTGCCGGTCTATTTTGTGTTAAGACCCAGGAAGTAAAGAAAGGTTAAAAAAAAAAGTAAGATATTCTGATTGTATGTTGTCCGGGAGCAAATGAGAGTCATCTTTAATTCCCCCAAGATTTTCTGTTTTTTTTTCCCTTCTGTCTATGAATTCAATTTGTTCCAGGGCAGTGAGTTATTATACCCTCAGCCTTCTGGTCCGGCAGTAACGAGGCTGTTTGTAAGGCTGAGAGACAGACAGAGAGGTCAGCTGAGTATGGTTGATGGAGACACACACGCACACGTCATGTGCGACTGGAACCTTGTTTGCATAACTATGATTGCCGGGCTCTGTCGCCGGCCTCTAAGATGCTTGTGTTTGTGCACCCCCACGTCTAATATACGTATGCCTTCAATCCCGGAGGAATATGCCACTGTTTGTAGGAACACAATTTGCTCTAGGTCAGAACAAGGCTTGGGTCAGCCGTGACTAACGTCTTATGTGTCTGTTTTTTTACAGTGTGCTCGTATGGCTGAGTCATTCATTGTGTAGTCATGTCACGCCAGACATCGCAACACAGATTTGCTGGCTGTAGGCTCTAGATGGTGAACTTTGTCAGTGATGGGAAGGCTACTTTGAAAAGATAGTTTGCCACGCCACTAATTACTGAAAACTACAGCCTAACCACATTGTGAGAAATTCTCATAGTATGTCTATCTGTAACCTCATAAATAACAAATTGCAAGATGAGATCACTTTGGGGTCATATGATAACAGAACATATAATCAACCCTTTATTTTAACCGCCAAGCTACTGAAAAATGGAATTTGATTACTGGTGGAACTATTTTTCGCTACTCCCCACACACTGACCTTTCGTCAGTCAAATGCGTGTTTGATCTGAATCTCAGTCAGTGTTTCTTACAGTGTTGGCATAATTCTGGTGAATCACGAGATTTCAACGCACATCTAATTAAAGTGCTCATGTGTTTTTTGGAACGCAGTAACTTGGTGAATCACAACACTGTGGGAGGCGTGGGTTCCAGCGGCTCGCCTCAACAACATAAGCCAACAGACACCTGGTAATATGCTGTTGCTGTGACTACCGGCTGCCATATTGCAATCTGGGAGTCCTTTGTACTAAGTGGATCACTAGACTGGGTGATTGGATGGATGAATGGCCACAGTGTGACCCACCATGTTCGGAATGTCTCTGCTTCTCAAGCTGTGTGTATTTTGTATACACTGATATTTCTTTAGTTTTACTATTTTCCATTTAGAAAAATGTCCCTGTAGAATAATAGTGAAGACATCAAAACTATGACATTTTCTCAACCAGCTTCATGAGGTAGTCACCCGGAATGCTTTTCCAACAGTCTTGAAGCAGGTCCCACATATGTTGAGCCCTTGTTGGCTGCTTTTCCTTCAGTCTGCAGTCCAACTCATCTCAAACTATCTAAATTGGGTTAAGATTGAGTGATTGTGGAGGCCAGGTCATCTGATGCAGCACTCTATCACTCTCCTTCTTGTTCAAATAGCCCTTTCAATGCCTGGAAGTGTGTTGACGTTCATTGTCCTTTTGAAAAACAAATGATAGTCCCAATAAGAGCAAACCAGATAGGATGGCGTATCGTTGCAGAATGCTGAGGTAGCCTTGCTGGTTCAGGGTGCCTTGAATTTTAAATAAATCACAGACAGTGTCACCAGCAAAGCACCATCACATCCCCTCCCCCATGCTTCTTGCTTCAACCACTGTGCCCCTCACAAAGACACATCGTTTGGAACTCATCTGGCCTAAGGACTGATTGCCACTGTGGTTCTTGGCCCAAGCCAGTCTGTTCTGCGTGATGGTGTCCTTCAATAGCGGTTTCTTTGCAGCAATTCAACCATGAAGGTTTGATTGACACAATCTCCTCTGAGCAGTTGATGTTGAGATGTATCTGTTACTTGAACTTTGTTAAGCTTTTATTTGGGCTGCAGTCTGAGGTGCAGCTATTTGCCAATCTCTGAGACTGGTAGCTTTAATGATCTTATCCTCTGCAGCAGAGGAAACTCTGGGTCTTCTTTTCCTGTGGGGGTCCTCATGAGAGCCAGTTTCATCATAGCTCTTGATGGTTTTTGTGACTGCACTTTAACATATTTAAACTTTTGATGTCTTAAAGTAATGATGGACTGTAGTTTCTCTTTGCTTATTATGGATAATAATACAGTATTTGTATTTTTATCTTTTACTTTCTACATGATTCCATATGGGTTATTTCATAGTTTTGATGTCTTCACTATTTTTCTACAAAGTGGAAAATAGTAAAACTAAAGAAATACCCTTGAATGGGTACAGGTGTGTCCAAACTTTTGACTGGTACTGCATATATGAATAATAATAACGAGAACGAACTGGCATTAAAAAGAGTTTCAATTACAGCAGCAAACTTAAAGCACTTGAAAAAGCAAGAAGTGAGTATATTTGGTGATCTAGCCATTGCTTCTAAACCCTATCCTCGAATCCAACCTAAGCTGCTGCCTTTGGTGAACAGAGTACACCACTGCATCATGGGTTACATTCTAGCCTTCTGCTCTTACAGTTCACTTTCCCACTTTCTGTCATCTGTCAATAAAATATGACCGAAAATACATAATGAAAAAGAAAAACACAATGCACATGTATAACTACAGCAAGCACAAGATGTTGAAAAGATGTCAAAAACAGGCCTTCCAAAGTATTTTGCTCGGTGTTTCTCCATTATGTAAAGCCTGGACTTTTTTTCCTACCATGTGATGTCACCCACGAAAAAATAAATATGCTCATTTGGAGAAATGTTGAGATGACTTGCAATGATTCATGGTGCGTGCCCACAACAAGGGAACTCTGGAGGGTGATGAAATTCCAAGCCTGTGAAACAGATGGGTGACATGTTCATGGGCAGTCAAGGTCTTACTGTAGTTGTATGACAGTGTCACTGGTAGCATCATGTTTGTCTGGCTCTGTTGTGTCTCTATTTCTCTGATAAACTGGTACTCCCTCATACTCATTCGTCATCCCTCCCTCCGTGCGCCTCCTTTGTCCATTCACGGTGGGGATGGATCTTTTTCTCTTGGTCGTTCGCTGTCTTCCTCCTTCCTTCCATCACTCGCTCTTCATCTCTTGTCCTCCCTGTCTCTCTATATTTCTCTTCTGTCACTTGACTCCTGTTCCACTGAGCTGTGCCAGTGGGAGGGAGGGAATGGGAGGGAGAGATGAGAGGACAATGAAAAGGTGACAGGAGGAGAGGCTGTTTTGATGCCTGTCTTAGTCATTGGGATGGATGATGAACATATGCGCACCTTGCTCTTCCTGCCAACAAGTTCACATTAACAATTCAAGAAGTCAGGAAACCTTTTAAATTTCTGCCAAGCTCTCCCAGAGTGTTGTTGTTTATTTTACCAGAGTGTTCGAATGCACGCACTCACACATTGTTTTTCTATCCTTGTGGGAACTAGAAAACAAGAAATTCATGTTCAGTATTCCCTACTCCAAAACCTAACATTTATGCCTAAACCCTAACCCGTAATGCCTAAAACAAAAAGTAACCCCAACTCTAACACAGCCCAACAGTAAATTGTACCCTAATCCTAACCCCAGAGGCAGAAATTAAATATTTCTTAGTGGGGACCAGCCAAAATTCCTTGTAGGGAATGTTTTAGGGAACATTCAAAAATGTCTCTGTTACTAACCAAAGCTATCCAACCAACCCAGCACGCCATATCATCTCAACCGCTGTAGGCAAGATCAGCCTTTGACTCTTATTGCACCTATGACAGTCAGGTCATCCACTCTCTATTCATACACACTTTACATTCATTTGCACATTAATTAGCTAGAAAAGAGCTTTCCAAATAGCACCCTATTTTCCATAGTGCACTACCTTTGACCAGGGCCTTGCAATTAGTAGGGTTCTGTTGAAGAGACAAGCCACTAGTTACTGGCTGTTATTGGGGTTGAACCGAAGGGTATGAGAAATGGATGGAACGTGTTATTCACCAACCAGTCACAATGGTATGTCAGTAAGAAAGAAGGGAGGAGCGGAAGCATAACGAACATAATATCCTGGGGCTAGCAGATGCTCAGGCACACTACATTTTGTTTGTCTTGATGAAATTGATATTGCCTTTGTCCTCTCTCTCCCTCGCCAACACACATTTTAACATTTAGCTGACGCTGATATATCCAGAGCCACATATGAACATGCATTAGTGATGGCATGCATTTTAGTACCTAGAGTACTTAACATTTTCCTATAGAGATATTGGCAGAAGGCAATTATAAACCATTTGGATGCTGGGGATGACCATGATGGTATGTGGATCAGAGGAACTCCGAGTCACTACACCCTATGAAGGGCAATGTCCTTCTTACTGCCCTGGGGCATTGGGATTTCATTTTAAGACCAGAAGAAACAGTCAGCAGTGTGATAAAGGATGCAATGCTCTAGGCACACAAACACATACAAGCATTATGCTCAAATATTCCTGGAAGTTGTTTAACGTACACTGGTTGCCATGGGGACTTTGTATCTACCACCGACCACAGAGTGTGGAGAGCGAGATGGGGGAAGAAGAGAAAAATGGAAAGCCAGAGGCTGTTAAAGAAAGGGTAAGAAACGCAAGCCCAGTTTATACCTGGTTCTAACATGCGTCTTTCAACCTAATATTGTCCGTGTTCAAAGCTGATCACTATTTGAAAGCTAATCACAATTTAATCAAATCTCTCTTTTAGTACAAAGAACACATGTTTGAATAGACTTTAAACAGGGGCATTGAAAGGAAAGTAACAATGTTCACTAATAGTCATGAAAGCGTTCAGGTTGAAACCCTTAAAAAATACTTGGCTTGTTGATGTTTTTATTGTAGTCTGTCAGAGCAGAGAGACAAGCCTTTCTACTGGGTGCGGGGAAATGGAGTAGGAATAAGTTAATTTAGTTGTCAGTTGAACAAAAGGTCTGACCAAAATTAGATTTCTGCTTTTAACCCAACCCCCACCAAAACAAAAAAAACTTTCTGTTTCTGGACAGATGCTCTTACCACTAGGCTATCTGCCGCCGTAGTGTCCTTGAAAAAGAGAGTGACATGAAGGATAAAACAGATAAGTCTTTGAAGGTGGAAAAACAGGTTGTTCGTTATACATTGCATAAAGAAACAGGCTTATTTGAACATTTTACTGTGCTCCTGGAAGTGTCAGTTTAGCGAGTGAATACCAAATCTGATTGTAACTGAGGATAGTCATACCGTTCAAGAAGGTTGCTGACTTCTTTGTAGTTTACAGTAGGCTAACACATTGGGACTAAAAATATGCTAAGGCCAATAGTGTAAAGATCTTTAGAGCGAAAAGTGCGTTGATACATTGCTTTTTAATACTTAGTCAGCTCAATGGTTCATGCAGCATCATTTCTGGGGGAGAAATAGCGACAGCAGTTCATTTATATAAAATCAGGAAATCTTTACCTCTGCCCAGTGGCTTTGTTAAATGGTTTGTCATATGGTTGACTGGGATTGCTTTTTTAAACATCACCCTCCCCACATAACTGATTTACCGCATGGTAATATGAATTGCAAGCATTAGGTCACATAGTAGCTTAATATACAGTAAATCTAATGGATCTGGGTCATTAACCCCTGTATATGTTTGTCATTGAAAAAAGAAATGTCTTCACGTTTCTATTTTTCAAGGCAGAGTTCAGCGATGAACCCACTCGTTCACTAACATTAATTGGTTAGAGGCTGCCAAAGGCAGGAGTGATGGGTATGTATGAGGTGCAGTATAGAACTACATACAAATTGTCTATATAATGCACTACTTTTCACCAGTCCTGTAGGAATATAATGGCATTTGAGATGGACACAAGGATGAATGGCTCTCTGTCCAACAGATGACCTTAGGATTCTGCTCTTATTCTAGTTTATACAGTGGAGGGTGACACAAAGTTGCATCAGTGAAAATGAGCACACATACCAATACGTTTCTATAGGTATATACAGTGGCTTCAGAGAGTATTCGGACCTCTTGACTTTCTCCACATTTTATGTTATAGACCTAATTTATAATTGACTACATACATTTTTTGCGATCAGTCTACTCACAATACCCCATAATGACCTGAATGGTCCTGTAATGGTCCTGTATGATCTGGATCTGGTTCTTCAAGGACCTCTGTTGCTCTGTTCATCCTTCCGTCAATTTTTACCAGTCTCCAATTCCCTGCCGCGGAGAAGCATCCCTATAGCATGACGCTTCCACCACCATGCTTCACCGCGAAGATGGTATTAGCCAGGTAATGAGCAGTACATTTCACTGGATGTAGCGCTTGACATTCAGGTGTACTAGTTTCATTTTGGTTTCATCCGACCACTGAATCTTTGTACTCATCCTCTCTTAGTCCTGTAAGAGTTGTTTGGCTTTCAGGCAGCATGTCATATGCCTTTTACTCAGGAGTGGCTTCTGTCTCTACTATTAAGGCTTGATTCAAGGTGTACGGCAGTGGCCACTGGGTTCTTGGTAACCGACTTACCCGGTTACTTAGTTTGGCCAAGTGCCAAGCTCTGGAAAGAGTGTTGGTAGTTCCGAACTTCTTCCATTTCATAATGATGGAGCTCACTGTGGTCCTGGGAACTTTCAATGTCATAACCTTCCCGAGAGGTCTGTGGAGAGTCCTTAGACTTTATGGCTTGGTTTTTCCTTTGATATGCAAGTGTGGGATTTTGTATAGGCACGTGTACTTTTTAAATCATGTTGAAGCAATGACATAACCAAAAACCTCTAGAGACATCAGGGATGATCAAACAACACAGGATATATCGCAACTCAGTTTAGAGTGTCATGGCAAAGACTCTGAATTTTATCAATTATAAATTTACTCTATAACACAAGAAATTGTGATTAGAGAAAAGGCATCTGAATACTCTCTAAAGTGACTGTATATACACAATACATCGCTTCCCAAATGTATTTAGACCCCTGACCAACTGTCTCATAACTAAATTAGAAATGGTACATTGACATTTTATCCTGTTTGAAAAAAAAACATTTAAAACACTGATAATCAATCAATTATTGTAAAACAAAATTGGTTTCATGTTGGAAAATATTTGTAGTGAACAGTCCAGAATTTCTTCAAGCTGTGAATCTGAAAAAAAGTAAAACCAAATAGTATTCTACATAAGTTAAAGTAGTAAAAATTCATAGATTAGGAAAATAGTTCAAAATAACATCCAAGTGTATGGCTATCCCAGTGAGCAGTTGGATCAATAATAAGAAAGTAAAAAAGTGCATTACACCACCCAGGCACTGCCAAGAAAAGGCCATTCCTTAAAACTTAGCCCTCAAACAAGAAGGAAACTTGTAAGAGAAGCCACAGAGAGGCCAGCGTTGACAGAAGGAGCTGCAGAGTTCAGTGACTGGAAGTGGAGTAATGGTGCACTAGTCAACCATAAGAGCTCTGCATAACACCGGCTTTAATGGGAGGTTGGCAAGAAAGAAGATGTTACTCAAAAAGTACCATCTGAAAGCACCACTAGAATTTGACAGAAAGCATTAGTGTGACCCAGCCGTGAAGTGGGGAAATGTTTTGTGGTCAGATGAGAACAAGATAGACATTTTTGGCTAAAACCCAAAGCTCTATATGTGGTGCAAACCTAAAACTAACCATGTCACTAGACTCCCATCATGGTTCATGCCATGTTTCATTAAAATGTAGCAACAAGTTCCTTTGGACCACCCGCTGTGGGTCTTAGAAGTAGTACTACTGTGTGTGTGTATGTGTGTTTAAGAGAGAGCATTTTTATCCATGCCTCCATTATTGTGCATACACAGCTGTGTTGGCCTGTGAGTGTGTCTGCATCGCTTCTTTGTCCATTGTTCCACCAGACAGAGTGGTCTCCCCTGCAGCTTGTGGCGGGACATGCTTGATGTCTTCCGGTGTGTCTGTGGTAAATAATTAAGGCGCCGCACCGTGTTACAGCGAATCACACACTGATATGATTTGTGGCTTGTACTGTAAGTCTCTGCAATGCCTGCGACATGAGTACATAATGATGTGTGTGTGGGGGCTTGTGTGTAATGATAGCACGTATAGTACATGCTGGATTTGCGATGGCGGCTTCCTCTGTCTTTTCTAAGTAGGGGGTGTGATCAGATTGTCACGGCGCGTGGGAGTTTGGGTAATTTCGCGCCGCAACATAATTAGCCGCAGGTCATAGGTTAATTAGTAGTGACTAGCTGGTCAGCACAACCAGGTCAATACCATAGAAATATGGTAGCTAGAATAGAGTGATTCTATGTCTTCGGTCAATACTCACAAAGATGCACACATAGACGGATTACACAAAGTTATTTGTCATATTTTGGAGCCCTTTTATCTTTTTAAATGTTTTTATTTGAACACTATCCTATCATCTTTCTGTAGTGAAATCTAATATACAGTCCAGCCAGACAAACCTAAATTACTTTCTGTGGTCTTTTACATTTAAATAAGTGGACACTTTTGATAAACCAACCCACAACCCTGTCATTGAAAGCGCCATGCTCTACCGCTTTTGTTAGACAGGACCCCCCTTTTCACATCTCTGTTCTGTTTCTTCTTTATGCAATGGCACAGATCTATAGATTACCTTTGAGGGCGTGACCGGTAAATCAGATTTGTCAAATTGGATTTTCTTCTAGTAGGTTTGAACAGTTCCCTACTGTAGATTAAATGTATCAGATCCATCAGACTCAACAAGGTACCACACATTTGGTCAAAGAGAGATTGTTGCTCTCTGTTTAGCAGAACCAAACAAACTGAAGCTTGACAAGGACTTAGCTTAGCTCGAAGGTCAGCAAGTGCAGCCTTAGATTGCTGTGTCACACACTATCAAGGTTGGTTGTTAAAGTTGTTACATTTTGTTTAGTTGTAATTGTAATTATGATTTAGGTTGTTGTTTCAGTTGTTATTTTAGCTGAGTACTCTGTAGTTGGTACTCTGTACCAACTGAGTACTCTGTAGTTGGTACTCTGCTGTTGCAACGATTTTGATTAAAATAGTGCTTCCTCAGCAGAGTAGAGTCAGCGTTGCTGTCTTCATTTGTCTCTGAGGTGGCCTCCGAGTAAGATTCAGGGTTCAAGGGTCATCCATTCCTGTCTAACCGGTGGTCCCTGACTCAGTGCCCCTCACAATGATATATGTCAGAGGCTGTGACCTCTCCGCCACAACTCACTCTCAGCCATTCTCTCGGTTGATAACTTGTCTCATTGCTGCTCCACCTCTCTTTCTATTCATCTGTCCTTAGACCTCTCCCTCCCTCTTGGCTCCACCTCTCTTTCTATCCATCTGTCCTTAGACCTCTCCCTCCCTCTTGGCTCCACCTCTCTCTTTCAATCTGTCATTCCTGACCTGCCTTTCTCTCGCTCCTTCCTTCAGCTAAATTTCTCTCTGCACATCTTTCTGGAAACCTTGCCCTCTTTCCCACCGTATCTATTCCTCTCTCTCTCCTTCCCTGAGTTTAATTTATCACCATCCATCCTGAGACCTCCCTGTCCCTCAGTCTCCTGTCCGCTGTCTCCCCCCCCCCTTACCCCTCCCCCAGCCCTCTTCCACCATCCTCTCCTTTTATCAGTCCATCCCACTGGCCGACCCCACCGTATGT
>JACXGI010011252.1:0-14405 GCA_016801175.1 Esox masquinongy | reverse complement strand
GTTTTGTTACACGTCCACTGGAATGAAGGGGGGGGGGTGATTTAATAAGCGATAGCGTGGACGATACAAAGTTAATCCGCTTAATGAGCACAATGCACTGATAGAGGCTATCTTTTTCTCTCTGTCTCTCTCGCCCCAACCTCACTATCTTTTTCTTGTTGTTTTTTTACCGGCTTTCTTCTCTTTCTGACTTCTCTCTCTCTCCCGACTCCGTCTTTCTCCTCTGCAGGCTGTTGATGGAGAGGATTTCGAATGACAGCCGGGACAGTGGTCATCACAGGAGGTATTTTAGCTACAGTTATCTTGCTCTGCATCATCGCGGTCCTGTGTTACTGTAGGCTACAGGTAAGACCCTTTCAAGTCCCTCTATCCATGTCTTGGGCCATGGGCCTCTACTGTGGTTCGGCCATGTACCGTCACAGAAACGTCATGCCTATCCACCTCTATCTAAGGGCTCTGAGCTCATATTTATCCAAATTGGTGGGAGGAAAAAAAACTTTTACTACACCAGTTGTTATGACTCAGCAAGATTCTTTGGTTATGGACTATTTAATTTGTTTGTAACCAGTAAACAAGTTATACAATAAAGCGATAAAAATCAATGTTAGCATTCCCTTAAGTTAGCATTCAGACATGGAACGCGTCAACTACTTTATCCACAGCATCTTCACAGATTTCTCTAACAAACAGTGTGATGTGTTTAGCTCAAACGCACAAATCATTTATGCAGGCGTTGTAAGATCTGTCAGGCCTCAGAAAAGCCTGGCCAGAGGAAAAGCTCTACTGTCGGTTACAATGCGCCAAGTTGAGATACTTGAAAGTGAATAAAGACTAAGTGTATAAAGCCTGGTACAGTAGAGGGGGATGAATAAAGACATTTTTATGACAGTGAATTTATTACCATATGACTGTAAGTGGGTCAGAAAGAGATTACATTAAATTAAGTAACCATCCATTCCTATTCCATCCAGGTAAGTCAGACAACAAGAGTCATTTTAGAGTTTCCTAAGTTACTTTAGAGTCAGTGTACAAAAAACAATCTCTCTCATGCATGACTGCAGTCTTTTCTAGACTCTGTTTGGGTGTAATATTGTGTAGAATTAGCTCAGTGATATGTATAGCGACAGCTTACCGAACATCAATGGATGCCATTTGAGACGGTTTTAATTTAACAAAGCATTGATTTAGAACAGACCTCAGTCAATCCAATTATGTAGCTTTCTATTTTAATGGACTGTGAACCGCTGTTTGGATCGACTTCTAGTATAATTTCAGTTTTCAAGTCCTAAAGAAGCATTTGATATTTTTGTCCTTGACTTAGGTCTGTAAAAGATCAAACAAACCTTGATCTTTTTTTCGTGATAGATACACTGAGATTCATTAATGATGTTCCTGTATCCTCCTGTTTGCCCATCTCCCTGTCTCTTCCTGACAGTACTATTGCTGTAAGAAGGAGGAGTCGGAGTCGGAGGAGGAGGAGCCCGACTTCGCGGTGACGTCCCGCCTCCCGCCTGTCCACTCCAATCACAATATTGTGGCAGCATCGGCAACCGCCTCTACCCTCAACGGCCCCGCCCTCTTCATGCCTCCGCCTCCGTTGGCGCGGAAGCTGACACGCTCGCAGACCTTTTGCCCGTCGTGCACGCACTATGAGTTGCCCTTCTACCTGCAGCATCCGGACGGTCTGCGGAACGGCGGCGAACGCATCAGCTACCGCAGTGTCCAGCAACAAGACCTGGAGACGCCCTTAGAAATGCCCAGCTACCACAAACTTAACCTGACCCGGTCAGTCACCATGAGAGACATGTTCAGCCGCAGCTGCAGCATCAGCACTGACGTCTAGTGGCATTAGCGCCACCTAATGGCATGGAGGACTCGTGGAAACGGACAGATAATACGGTGGGGAACTGTGGTTTGACCACTAATAAATAATAAATAATCATTTTCACAAATAAACTGTGGAAAAGATAAGATTCAAATGAAATCCATCAGTTGGTCCTCTTATTGTTGGATTGTGGATAACCCCTCAACAACCCCCTGGTCTCAATCCACTGAATCAACTTTAAACAAGAAACAACGGACTTTGCAGAAACAAAGGAGCCATGACGTTCTGGATGAAAAGGATGTCTTTCCCGCTACTGCTATCTTCACCAATCCCCAACCTAATTACCAAAAAAAGGATAGTGCAGATCACGTTTCAAGTTATGGAGTATTTCTCTGTGGCGTCATGGTTTTGAAAATGGAGGAGGGGGGAGCGTGTTCTAGGGCGTAAAACATAAAGGGCTTGTGCAGGACTGTGGCAGTCAGAGTCCTCTGCTCTGTTGTTTTGTGGGCATTTTTTGTGGGCAAGGTTGAGAGAGCTGTTGCTAAGAGAGCATTAGAGGAGGTCTGCTTCTCAAGAAAGACCAACCCGTGGTTGATGGCGTGATCTTCTTTCTACCACAGGAGATTACAGTTCAGTGTGGATTAAGTTACAATGGTGAGAGGTGTGTGTACTTGCCAAGGAAGTGAATCCTAGCAAAAGCTGCACACAAAATGTTATGTTACTTTTTCAGCCTCCAACCGGGTCACAATAACACAAAAACACAGGAAACGGGTGTTAAAGTTATGTTTTTTTATTAGGGTATCAACCCACCAAACAGAGAGTCCAGAGTGATCTGAACTCTTTGGGCCGAACGAGCTGAGAGGGTTTTGAAAATGATCCTTTTTTTAAGTTTTACTTACTTAATATTATCTGAATATGTGAAATGTGAAAGACAGTCTATTATATTTGACCAGTGCAGAGAAACCATAAAATAACGTAACTGATATTTTATACACTTTAGCTTTAGTATGTAATGACGGTTATTTTGTTCACTGGAGTTTCAAATTTGCGTCTTTTCACCAAATTCCTTGTGCTGTATAATATCTGAGATCCACACGCATATATAATCTAAACAACATTTCAGGCATTATCTTCATTCCAAAAGGTTTGGACTCGGTTTAGCTTCCTCTGCACTCGCCTTGCTGGACTAAGAGGATGTACCAACTCTGCAATCGACTGAGGGGCCTGGAAGAATCTGATCATTGTCTCTGAGCTCTGCAAGCAAGACTGGAGGAGAGGAGGCGTCAGCTGTGCTGTGTGTGCACTAGAGGGAAAATGGGGATGGAGAGACTGAGGCTGTGATTTAATGCCCACAGGCCACTCTTTCAATCAGATTATTTACTGCCGAGATTAAATCAGAATGGAATGTGGGGTGGGGGCTGGAATGTGATTGGCTCCGGGATGTTGGTGTCTCCCTGTTCCGTCCAGCCCTACAGTCAGTGGCGATGAATGCTTTGCCTCTATATTTATTTTTTTTGTTTGAACACCACCTGTTTACTAGCAAAAAGGT
Source organism: Esox masquinongy (assembly GCA_016801175.1). NCBI lineage: Eukaryota > Metazoa > Chordata > Actinopteri > Esociformes > Esocidae > Esox > Esox masquinongy. Next base: position 11,031 of record JACXGI010011252.1, on the reverse strand, counting down.
TGTTTGTTTGTTTATCCCAGCAAATGGAATGGGACTACTTATTTTGTTGACCTAGGGCTCAGTTCAATCAAACCCGCATGGCAGTATTAACACAGACAAATAAACTCACAGACTTATCTTGGGTACTATTTAAAAACCTACAACTATTACCAGGGTGACCCGCCCTCACAGGTATGTTTTCACTTTTCAGAATCAAAAGTGTGTGGGCACAAGAATAATAATGTAAATAAAGACACTGCGTAAACATTGCTATGGTAGGTTTGAAAGAATCACAGGCAGCCCTATTCTTGCATTAATGCATTCATGCAAACAGACACACATAAATAAATGTATACATACGCGTATATATTCTTTTTCAAAATGTTCTCTTCCTTTTAAAGGCCCAGTGCAGTCAACATTCTGTATTGTCATATTGTATAAAGGCTGATATGTTTCAGTGTTATTTCCTGGTTTTGCTTGTTCAAAATACAATCTACACAGGACCTTTAAATCAGCTGGTTTGCATGGGCAAGAGTTTTGACTTTTAATTTTTGACATTACTAGGTTGTATTAGTAAAAGATTGATTAAAAAAGTTCTACACCTCTGCAAATAACAGGTAGTTTTCACTACTGTAGGAGCACTCCCAATCCTAGCAAAATACATGAAATTTCAAGAATTATCTTATTTTTTTAGCATAAAACTCTTTTAGCCTATTTTGATCTAAATACCTTACAAAAGATTGTTCCTCATTCCAAAAACAATTTTGTATTGATATAAAAATGTTTGCATTGAGCCTTTAAAACTGACAGCAGCACAGGAAATGTGTATGAAAGACATTTAAGATATGATTATATTATATTTATTTTAACATTACTATTACTACAGTAATTGTGTTCTTTGCTGAACTTCAATATTGCTTTATCTCAGTATTTGCATTTTATGATCAACTTTCTTTGTTTCTAGCTCAATAAGGTAAAACATGTTTCTGTCATTGTTTCAACTGTATGACTAATGAAAACATGGTTACTAATAAAAGGGTGTAAAAAAAATCTAGTATTCATGTGCTTCTCCACTGCTGTACAGTAGGAGATATGAGGAAAATACTAAAAATTGAAGGGTTCTTAGGATAAAGATACAATAGTTATAGAAAGTCACCACCCTTTTTCGATATGCTCACTTTTTGTTACCTTACAGTCTGAAATGAAAACAAAAAATCAGACTTTGTTGTGCTTTATTTACACAGTCACCCACAATATCCAACTGAAAAAAAACAAAAAAAACTGAAATTGCATAGTGACCACTTATGGACTGTACTCTTCAAGTCATTCCACAGATTCTCAATGGGTTTTCATTTGGGCCTCTGACTAAACCACTCAAAGACATTCACCTTCTTGTCCTTCAGCCGCTGTACGGTTGCTGTGGCAGTGTGTTTTGGGTCATTGTTATGTTGAAACGTGAACCATCTTCCTATTTTCAATTTCGTGACAGAGGGCTGCAGGTTCTCCTCAACAATCTGTCAGTATGTTTTTGCATTATCCATTTCCCTTTCTATTTTGACACGTGCTCTAGTCCCTGCTGGATTGAAACACCCCTAAAACAGGATGCTGCCATCGCTGTGCTTTACTGTGGGCATGGTGTTCTTTGGGTAGAAATATGTATTGGGTTTTCGCCAGACATATCGTTTTACATTCAGGCCAAAAAGTTCAATTTGGTCTCATCTGACCACAGCACCTTTTGCCACTTGGCCTTGGAATCTACAATGTGCTTTTTGGCCACCTCCCAAAAATATGCTATATTTGTGGAGCACTTGTGAAGTTGTGGTCACATGCACACATTGACCATTTTTTTCTATAAAGGCCTGAAGCTCCTTCAAGTTGCCATTGGCTTCTTGGTAGCCTCTCTGATCAGTCTCCTCCTTCCCAGTCATCCAGTCTCCTCCTTCCCAGTCATCTAGTCTCCTCCTTCCCAGTCATCCAGTTTGGAGGGACGTCCTGATCTATGCAGGGTCTGTCAGGTCAGATGGGTAGGACCAAACACCTTCCACTTCTTAATAATGGTCTTTACTGAGCTCCAAGGGATAGACAAAGACTTTGGCATCGTTTTATACCCATACCCTGACTTGTGCCTTTTCACAACTTGATCTTGCGGATCTTTTGAAAATACCTTTCTGCCCATAGTGGATTATTTGCTTTGAATTGCACTACTAACCAGTGGAGTCCTCTACGAGTAACTGCTTTTATTCTAATCAAAAGCCACTACAATTGATCACACATGGAAGTCGATTAGCTTTAGTTGTGATCTGGAAGGTGGTTGGTTATACCTCAGCAAGTTTACAGTTGATAGGGGGTGTTCATTTATCCAAATAGGGTATTTTACTGTTTTAATTTAAAATTACGTTTTTAGATTTTTTTTCCACTTGGAGATTGTGGGTTACATTGTGTAAATAGAAGCAGAAACATTTTATGTATTTTCATTTCAGGCTGTAAAGCAACAAAGGTGAACATTTTGAAAGGGGATGGTGACTACTACACACCGCAACATATCTCTTTGAGACTCAGCGAATGCAAAATGTTTGTTTTTGGAAATGACACTAACATGAGCATGAATAACATTTATTTTGACAGTAAGTTATTGAGTCAAGATAATGTGGGATATTTTGCACCCCAAGACAGGTGACTGGAATTCATAGGGAACTGCAACAATTCATAGGATGACTCAATACTTGACAATTAATTTGACAATGAATCACCAAGTGTCATTTACTCCATTTTGACTTTGGTTGCACAGAGGTAAAGTGCCCTGTAATGCATATACAATTTTCTACTATACTAAAAACTTCACAGATTTTAATGACAGTAATGAGATTTTGTCATTGAGACTTTTACAAATAAATGATTTACCGTAAATTACTGCAATACACATGCATGCACACACTCGCACACACACAAACTTTACATTTCACTATCCATATATGGACTCCAAACATTGCTTCAATTCAAAATCCAATTTTCCCTATTCCCTAACCCTTAAAGTTGCTGTTTGGTGCCCATCGGGTCAGACACAGTGATGTGGATGCTACCAGTGTGTTTACATGTTTGTTTGTTGTTATTTGGAACTCCAAATTTTATTTTAAGTACATACAGTATATATAAAAGTATATGTTTTAAATACATTACAAAATACACCGATCAACCATAACATCATGACCACCTGCCTAATATTGTCCCCCTTTGGCCGCCAAAACAGCCCTGACCCGTTGAGGCATGGACTTCACTAGACCTCTGAAGGGGTGCTGTGGTGTCTGGCACCAAGACGTTAGCAGCAGATCTTTTAAGTCCTGTAAGTTGTGAGGTGGGGCCTCCATAGATCGGACTTGTTTGTCCAACACATCCCACAGATGCTCGATTGGATTGAGATCTGGGGAATTTGGAGGCCAAGTCAACACCTTGAATTCATTGTTGTGTTCCTCAAACCATTCCTGAACCATTTTTGCTTTGTGGCAGGGCGCATTATCCTGCTGAAAGAGGCTAATGCCATCAGGGAATACCATTGCCATGAAAGGGTGCACATGGTCTGCAACAATGCTCAGGTAGGTGGTACGTGTCAAAGTAACATCCACATGAATGGCAGGACCCAAGGTTTCCCAGAAGAACATTGCCCAAAGCATCACACTGCCTCCGCCGGCTTATAGTATATCCTGGTGCCATGTGTTCTCCAGGTAAGCAACGCACACGCACCCAGCCATCCACTTGATGTAAAAGGAAACGTGATTCATCAGAACAGGCCACCTTCTTCCATTGCTCCGTGGTCCAGTTCTGATGCTCACGTGCCCATTGTAGGCGCTTTCAGCAGTGGACAGGGGTCAGCATGGGCACCCTGACTAGTCTGCAGCTACGCAGCCCCATACGCGACAAACTGTGATGCACTGTGTGTTCTGACACCTTTCTATCAGTACCAGCATTCACTTTATCAGCAATTTGAGCTACAGTAGCTCATCTGTTGGATTGGACCACATGGACCCAGCCTTCACTCCCCATGTGCATCAATGAGCCTTGGACCCCATGACCCTGTCGCCAGTTCACCGCTTTTCCTTCTTTGGACCACTTTTGATAGATACTGACCACTGCAGACCGGGAACACCCCACAAGGGCTGCAGTTTTGGAGATGCTCTGACCCAGTCATCTAGCCATCTCAATTTGGCCCTTGTCAAAGTCGCTCAGATCCTTACACTTGCCCATTTTTCCTGCTTTTAACACATCAACTTTGAGGACAGATTGTTCACTTGCTGCCTAATAAATCCCACCCACTGACAGGTCCCATGATGATGAGATTATCAGTGTTATTCACTTCACCTGTCAGTGGTCATAATGTTATGACTGATCTGTGTATCATTTTTGCATATTTTGGACTCTGTGACTCTTTCTCCGGTCTTTTACATTCCAACGCGTCCAAAAACAATGAGTTACAAAGCATGATAAAATCGAAAAAGGACATCTTTCTTGTTTTGGCTTTCTGCTCCCGTTGTCCAGCAATACCACACTGATTGCATCCTGAAACAGGGCAGCAAATCAAAAGGTTGAGTGCTTCTTTTTCAACCAATGTTGGTGCACCGATTTCACTGTACTATCAAATTCCTCCTCACCAGACCAAGAATCTATTTTTATCTACTGGAAAACTTTCAATTCACACTGCAAATTTTGCCTGTTCATTTTGACCGGAGTCTACAGTTCACCAAGGTCCTGTGCTACAACAGCACAACAGATACTGGCTGATCCCTGAGGTAAAAACAAAGTACTAGAATTTTCAATTGATCATTATAGGTTTCATTTTCTTTACCACACAAGCCTGGAACATGATCTTTCCAGATAAAATCAACTGGTGGTACAACAATGACCTCAACAATGACATCCTATGACCTCTTCCTGCCCCCCACGGCTGCCTGGGGAACTCAGACCATGTGATGCTTCTATTACTACCTTTCTACAGAGAAACACTTCAAACTGAAATGCCTGTAAATCATACTGTGCCGAAATGGAAAATACTGTCAAACATGGAAATAGAGAGAGAAGGCCATTTGTGGAGTTAAAGGACTGCCTTGACCTCAAAAATTGAGATATATTCATGGACAACAATGGCGACATATGACTTCAAAGACAAGGTCACAGTGACAAAGACAAAGTCAACAAGGTTTCTCCACTATGCCCAAAAGGCAAATCTCCAGCACAGCAAGAGATCCCTCTATAGTGAGGGGAACAAAACCTGCATAAATAGGAAACTACTCAGACAAGCAGCAGTTCCCCAGCAATGATTGCAAGTTGGATTGCAAAGGTATCAAGCAGATTAACAAACCAAAGGCTCTTCCGGATTCAGATGACCCTTTATTACCGAATAAACTCAACCAGCTCTATTGTAGATTTGACTCTCCATTTCAACTTATGACCTCCAATGGCTGCTACAAGCATTGGGTGACCCATTCAAAACTGCAATCAAGAGTTTTGCTAGCCTACATATGCTGTATCTTCATCATCCTGTTGTTGCAAAAATTATCAAGCAAATGATTACTTTGTGTATAATGTTTTATACTACCCAGATACAAAACAATGCAGCTGACCTGATCTGAACTGAAGGACAGGGAGTACATTGCTGCTGGAGGTTGTAACCATGACGCCATTGTGGATTTTAAAACTGCAACAAAATTAAATTGTGGTCATGCGAGAAAATGGATTAGTCTCGTTCCGAGATACTTCAGCCCAAATTCGCAGAAGGTTTTATCGACCGTTGCTTCAGACGTGGCCTTCATAGCCTACAAGAAAACTGACAGAATATGCTAATTTAAAGCCAGTGGTGGCTTGCCCTTTGAGGTGTTTGAGGTGTGATACCAGGAAATTCATCACAGGACTTTTAAAGCAGTGTTAATGGACCACTTTGGGGCATTGAATTAGACAACAGGGTCTCCACTGTATTCTTGAAGGCAGTTCAACAGGGTCTCCACTGTATTCTTGAAGGCAGTTCTCAATCCGATATTGCCTAGATGGCGCCAAAGAGCAAGACATTTCCCTCAGTCACTGTCATCATGACGATATCACAGGGCAAGAAAAAGCTCAGAAATCTAAATTATATTAGTTTCAATTACTTTAGGATTACTTTCTTATTAAGAGACATTAGAAGATAAATAAGACTATTACCAATTGAACAACACCTTTTGCCAGATCAATCAAATTTAAAGTTTAGATACCTGGGCACACGGCTGGCTTCAGGCATAAGCGACATAGGCGGTCGCTTAGGGCCCCAGAACGCTAGGGGGCCCCAGGCCGCTAGTGAGCCCCGGACCACTAGGGGAGAGGGGGCCCCCAAAACAAATTTTGCTTAGGGCCCATAAAAGGCTAGGGCCAGCATTGCCTGGCCATATATGGATTTCTCATTTTACCTTATTGGTTATATACTGTGTTTGTGACAAGTATTCAAACATCTTGACATTTTTGTATTTTAGATTTGGGTAACTCATTAAATAGAAATAAAAACCCACTATCAATGCATGCAATACTCCAAAATGACAAAGCGAAAACAGAAATTTGTGAAACTTACATTGAAAATGAAAAACTGCAAATAAGTATTCAGACCGTTTGCTGTGACACTCTAAATTGAGTTCAGATGAATCCTGTACCCTATAATTATCTTTGAGATTTCTCAAAAACTTGAGTCCATCTGTGGCAAATTCCATCGATTCGACATAATTTAGAAAGGCAAAATAAATGGTAATTTCTGGAAAAAGGTATTCACATAATTGTATATAAACATCAAGATATCCGTAGCTTTTCAAGCTGAAATTTGCATTTACCTGATGTTTTGACCCACAACCACCAATATCGTAAAAAGCTTACTGAAATCCCCCAATAAGATATGTTTGCAGGCCGCAAGTCGGGGGCGTTACTTAATATGGGGGTTCCTGAATATTAAGTTATGCCCACTGAATATTAAGTTACACCCACTGATGTTCGCCATTGGTCAGTTAATATGGGTGTTCATGAATATTAAGTTACACCCACTGATGTTCGCCATTGGTCAGTTTGGGGACATCCTGGTTTGACACACAGTTCGACACTAGGTGTCATAAATGGGTATGACGTCATTACATTGAGTATAATAATGAAGGAAGAAGAGTAAATTAACGTTCAAACTTTATCAGTGCGATTTCAGAGTCTGTGTGATTTCATTCGATATCTTTTGTCAAGACATAACACTAGGTTCAAGCGGTTCAAGCAATGATATAAAAAAAAGTTTGCTTCGAATAAATGTTGAAGAAGCACTCTAGTCTGATTATGCTTGTTCCAATTATGTAAAAGTACTTTTTTCCAAGACCATTTGCAGAGACTGAAATACAATTTAATTGTATTTTGTTTCAGAATTAAAATTGTTTGAGAACAATTGTTTTGAGAACATAACATTGAAATATATTAATTTGAAGACTGAAGTGTCTCTAAAAATGTTTTGGTTACAGTCAAGAATGAGACACTGGTGGTTTTGAAAGCTGCTGAGTGTAGTTATAATACACATGCATACATATGCATACATACACATGCAAAGTCATACTATATCTGCCATAGTCCGTTTTTGTTTGAGTAGCCATTGCTTGGTTATATGTGATAGAGCGCCATCAGTAGGACCTTGATAGTTGAGAATGCAACTTATTGCAGTTACAATATACACTGCTCAAAAAAATTAAAGGAACACGCAATCATCACAGTATAACACCAAGTCAATTAAACTTCAGGGATATCAATCCGTCCAGTTAGGAAGCATAAGCGATTGTGAATCAGTGTCCCCTGTTTTGGTACAAATGACAGTGATAACAGGTGCACTGGAGAGGCAACAGCAAGACAACCACCAAAAAGGGAATGGTTCTGCAGGTGGTGGCCACAGACAGTAGCTCTCTCCTTATCCTTCCTGACTGATTATTCTCTAGTTTTGCATTTTGCTAGTTTCCTTGTCACTACTGGTAGCATGAGGCGGTACCTGCAGTCCTTTCAGGTTGCACAGGTAGTCCAGCTCCTCCAGGATGGCAATATCCATATGTGCCGTCGCAGGAAGGTTTGCTGTGTCTCACAGTAATGCCTCCAGGTCATGCAAAATCTTTTTTTTAGATCTGACCAGTTTTCATTCAAATCATTGTGATATTTTCTCCTTCCTTTGACTCGCGCTATTCAATTTAACAGCAGTGTTCTAGAAAGTTAGAATTGGTAACTGATATTGTTGAATTTTCTATAGCCTGTTGTAGAAAAGTGGCAAATTTCACTTTGCAGCATGTAGAGGTCAGATCAACATTGATTTACATAAATATCAATTTATCCAGGGGTGCCTGGAACAAGTACATTTTATAATTCCAGAGTAATGTTGTAGTTACAATCTTAAAAGATTGTTGGGAGGAATATAAAAGTGTTAGATGTCTTGGGATTAATTATGTGAGGTCTAATTTAACCCATATACTAAAAATTGATTCAATAGCATAAATTACTAGTAGAACAGGTCCTAAAGAGCACAAGAGACATTACTGTAAGTCAATCAATGTAGTCCAAAAGCTTGAAGTTAATGGCATAACCTCAAAGAAATACACAGTTAAATGATTTGCCAGTTAGACAATTAAACATTTAATCACTCCATCAAATATTCAAAACATTACATTCCAACACTGACAAAACTAAATTGTTTCTTTATGTACTGTGTATTCAGCTTTGCCCAGATTCTGTAGATTTTGGTTTCATGCTATCATGTTGTTTGGCCAGGTGAACACTTCCAAAACACTTTTCTGTTTACTCTTGTCAAACAACTGATGTTTCTTGTCTCTTTGTCTCATGAAACTATATTGTGTTTCCTGGATCTTGTCATTTTTGTTGTGTGGAAACTAGCATTAGCTGATGGTTTCAAGACAGCAAATGGGTATCCTCATCAACAAAAATAATTAACAGAGAAGCTCAAAATTAACTCTAAGTCCTCTTTTGTCCATTTCGTCCATGAATGTTTCAGTGTGTTCAAAATTATTAAACAAAAACATGAATGGGTAGAGAGCTTATTTTTCTTCCTCTAGAGTTGAGGCCTTGCTGTGCATCTGCACAGCACCCTCTATTTCTTCATCATTCAGGGGTGAGGACTTGTACTTGGTTTCAGAAGAAGCCCATTTTGGCATTTACCCAGGCAACAGCATCCCCCAGGTTAATAACACGTCTTGGCAACTGAAATGAAAGATCACAACAATCACATAGAAGATGGCCGTGACAAAATTCTTCTTTTGTTTACATGTCTAAATAATGACAACATAGTGTACATGAAGCAAAAAAGGGGATCTTGCCTGTTTGCATATAGAGATGGATCAGTGTCATCATGCAACTTTAACTAGTTAAAACGTACCCTAATTGACTAGAGCTGACTAACAAGCAGCCTACCTTGTCGAGTAGCTAGCTATCTTTAAACGTAGCTATAAGGGTTGTCATGTTTTCTGTAACTAGCAAGCTATTCGAATCTCAGCTTCAAATAAACAATTTAGTAGATAAGCGATCTTAGTGAACATGTTACCTATCCCCAAATATATAGCTAGAGGTTGTCATATGGAAGCACTAACCGAAATCTTCGTCATTGACCCTATAATTCTTCCTTCATAAACCCACGCACTTAAAGGGATAGTTTATCCAGAAGTCATATTTCGGTGACAGTCCCCTTACCCCAAATTGGTCCTTCAGGCACATAGAGTCATTTTTAAAACAATCCATTATTCAGCTCTGTCTCAGTCAGTAATTAGCGTTATTAGCATCGTAGAAATTCATGACTGGAAACCGTACGTAACCGAAAACTACTCTAAAACACTCCAAACTAAGACAAGTGGTGTTTTTTTACCTCAAAGAACATGACGATATTGTATTCCTCAAAATAAAGTTTTAATTTTCGCAATATAATTCTCCTTTCAAATAAACAGGTACTTGCAGTTTTGTTCACAATTGTATCAATCCACATGTTTGTTCGAAGTTGCTCCATTGATTCTCCCACAATAAGACTTGGAAGAGGCAGAGGTATTGTCCCAATTTCAATTCAAGACCCATGAGCAGGCAAACAAGCAGGCAGAAGTCGACATCGATACAAACAAAGGAAATCCAGAAGTTCAAAGTTTATTAATCAAATGCACTGAATTTCACAGCATCATCCTGCACAATGAAATTCTTGTGACATGGCACACGACATCTCGAAACATAACCATGTAAACTACCAGGCAAAATCCAAAATATAAGAGCAAATGTCAAAAAGGCTCAGGCGAAGGTACAGACTAGGATAAGCTAAATCGTAAACACGGAAGGCATGCTATGATCAAAGAATATTAGAAAGCTGTCACAAACTCTTGAATGGGCTCAGTATTTCAGTGATTGGGAGCTGGGAGGAGTGCTGAGTTCGTTGTGATTGGGATCTGGAGGATCTTGGGATCTTGAGGCTATATTTGCTATATTCCTGGTGATGGGGTTTTGAGTTGGAATTGTGAATAGATATTGCAACGTGTGAAACCTGAAGTCTCCTCTCCCACATCCCTTGTACCTTGTGACCACTTCATTTTCCACAATTGCAAATACAGTACTATTCTGATGTCCACCGACGAAAATGGGCCAGCTAGGTGAAACAACCTACATTGGATATAAAAAGTCTACACACCCCTGTTAAAATGCCAGGTTTTTGTGATGTAAAAGAATGAAACAAAGATAAATCATGTCAGAACTTTTTCGACTTTAAATGTGACCTACAATCTGGACAATTCAATTGAAAAACAAACTGAAATCTTTGAGGGTGAAAAATGAAAAATAAAAACCTTACAATAACTTGGTTGCATAAGTGTGCACACCCTCTTATAACTGGGGATGTGGCTGTGTTCAGAATTAACCAATCACATTCAAACTCATGTTAAATAGAAGTCATTACACACCTGCCATCATTTAAAGTGACTCTGATTAATCACAAATAAAGTTTAGCTGTTCTAGTAGGATTTTCCTGACATTTTCTTAGTTGCATCTCAGAGCAAA
>JACXGI010011251.1:0-25415 GCA_016801175.1 Esox masquinongy | reverse complement strand
TGGCTGTCAGATTAGTTGGCCCCGGTGTCAAGTCTGACTTCATATGTATATCCGGAATTTTCTCCTTTTTTCATATTCCCTGAACCCCCCACAAAAAAGATCTGAACCTTTTCTTTTCGCTCATCTTTTCCTAATTTCTCCTGCTTTCTTACCGAGAGAATTGTAATGAAGGGCAGAGCGGGAGAATCAGCAGGGACGGGGGAGAACCTGGACACAGGAGAAAAAGCACTGCAGTCATTGATGGCGAGAAATTTCCATACAAGTACAATCAGGTTTGAATTTTAAAAGTGAATGTTTAAGTAGCCTAAGAAACAGCGCTTTGATTCGCAGTGTGATCATGCCCAAGACAGCTCATTCTGAGAATAATGATTTTTCCCTTCTAATTTCAACGATGTTTCTCTATCATCTTGGATCTTACAGGTAGCTCCGAAGCCCACTGGTATTGTTTTTCCCTTCAGCAGCTAAGGCACAGGAGTTTTTCCTCTGCCTTAGATTAGAAATCCGGGCAAAAAGCACGGCCACTACAGCTATCTGGAGCCATCATTAGAGCAATGGTCCCATTATGGGGCCCAGAACCGGCAGAAATGATTATGTTTGGTCTGGCAGAACCGTGCACTGTCCGTAAATACATACATCTACATGCCATCATTTCCGTTTTAGGCCTGTCAGAGATATTTTTAGCCAAATTCCTTTAGTGCATTTTGCCCCAGGAAAAAAAACGAGTTGAATGAGATGAGGACTTCAGTCAGGCAATGGATATGCTTGAACAGCATAAGCAATTTAACTTAATTGCCTAAATGATAAACATTCCGATAAAATAGACAGAATGCAAAGGCAAATCAAACACCCCAAATATGCCAAGAACAATATCAGTTCTATTACAGTCTTTGTTTTAAAGGTGTCAACAGTGACGAACAACAACAGCTATGCCTCTTCAAGGAGATCACTAAGGCAAACTTCTGAAAAGTTACCTCAGTGTTAGTACAACAACACATACACATTTTCTGTTTCAAATGTGATCTGTCAGACCTGTGCATTTTGCCTGCGAGCTATTACTCTTTCATGAACCCCTCTTTTGAGAGAGAAGGTGCCTGACCAATTATTTCCAGGCAGATTCAGGCATGCAGAATGACTCGAAGCATCAGGTTTTTTTTCAGATGATGCCTTAGGTAAGGAGAGAATGGCCGGGGGCTACGGCAGCCCCCCAGGGACAAACAGAGCTTATAAACTGTGAAACTGACATCTCACATCTATTGCCGTTGCTAACTAGACCTTTAAAAACCTTGACGGTTCTCTGTGTGCTCGGCCCATCTCGTATGTTTCCCGCAAGTTATGAATCTGAAGTCATTTCAACAATATTGACCAGAGTATAATCATGCACATAATCATCATGTATCAAGGATGGGTAAAAGTGATTTAGCTTTCTGTATCTCCTCCTGTACTTACTTTCATACATCTTTCAGCACTTTGTACCACTGGAACTTTCCCCAATCAATACATCACTTCCCTTAACGGATCGGGTATGTCTTCTCATATCGAGATACATTTCCTTCACAAGTGTAGATAGTTTTCTTGTAAGTTCATCATCAGCCAGGCCAGTGTTTGCGTGTGTGTTTGGTTGTGTGTGTGTGTCTGAATGGGAGTGGGGCTTTAACCAGGGCGGGGGGGGTGGGGGGTCAGGTAAGGTTGTTTTTGGAATGCCAGTGGCGGTGCACGCACAAACGCGCGCGGGTGCGGTGGCAGTTGGCGGTTCCCCTGGCGACGGGTCCTTCGAATCAGACAGGCCTTGCAGGGTGCCTCCAGGAATGTTCCCTCAATCACGGAACCGCTCGTCACTATCCCCACAACATTGTTACCTATTAGAGCTGAGAGCGTGCGGAGGTGTGTGTGCACATGTGCTTGTTTGTATGTGTGTGTGTGTGTGTGTGTGTCACCTCCTGTCACCTCCTCTTTGTCAGAAAATCCGTCGCTGTCCAGTCCTGATCCACTTGACTCATAGGAGCCCCAACAGACAATCTGACAAGACAGTTCTCTGGTCTACTATATGTGCATGTTATATGAAGTACGGAGCTGTAATACCGATTTAACACACAAATACTTGTGGTCTCGGCTGTTCGGGAAGTATATGCACATGGGCTCCAGTACGCCCCGAAGGGTCACTTGAAATGCATAGGATGAATGGATGAAGAGCTGGCTCTGACACGGTATTAAACTGCCTATTATCCAGCCGCGGTTCTTGTGGTTCACATTAATAGAACTCCTGACCCAAATACACATAGCTATAGAGCTCTACCAAGGGAGCAGGTTTTTATTTTGGGGGGACTTGAACTACAGTACAATAGCCAGCCGGGTTAAACCCGACCGAATCCTAGAGCTGAACTCACAGCTCCTTTTGGCAAATAGAGTGTTCAGTCTGGTTTGACGGCTTTAGCGGCATTGTCGGTAATTTCTGTTGTCTTGGGATACTGTACCTTTGGCGCAGCTTGCCTCCTCTGACAACCGGGTCCTGGAACCGCACTCAGGCGTTTTTTTTACGCCGGCCATGTTGGGTTAGTTCAACAGTGGCGTTAGAGGGAAGAAGCGGGTGACATTCCGATCAGCTCAATCCTGGGCAAGGCACTGGCGAGGTATTAGGATGAACCCTACGACAACCACACAGAGGTAAATCTAGTACGTTGTCAGCAACCAATCGTGGTACTCAAAACGCTGACATGAAATCAATCCGTCTGGGTCAAATAATGAAAAACGAAACAGAATAATTGGCTGGCGATCGATAGGCATTTGAATACAAGCCTTCCTTTAGCCATATCAAGAGGCGTCCAAATGAGAGTTTATTGGGCCGTCTACAGAAATCAATGTCTACAAGGTCACAGTTTTATCTGGGACTTGGGCTGTCATTAGAAGAGTTTCAATAATTCATAGCACCCAGAGGTATATGGAACAGCTGAATGTTTCAACCCAAAACTAAAAAGCAAAAGCACAACATTAAAAACACACTCGCCAGTTTCTCTTACTTTGGACAGCGATCAATCATCAGATAGCGAAACTGACAAATGCACAATGGGTCCTCGCGTTGATCAGGTTTCTCCACTGGTTTCTTTTGGGTTCCTGTTTCATATGTGGCTTGTGTTCTGTTCCTACCCCCTGAGGTGTTAAGAGTGTTATAATCTAAGAAGGGGTAAATAGACTACAGATCCTGTTAATTGGCCTCCAGTCCACAGGAGAAGCCATCCCTGACTGTTTGGTCAAATCAATACAGCCGACGCCGATGCCGTTGGAAGGCCCTAAGGGCAATATAGAGAGAGGCATTATAATCATTATTGGAGGGGATTAGCCAATGCCACGCTGGGACAACAACGCACACACCGTATTAACATTTTAAAAAATACCATGACAATTATTTTTGCCTTTCGCTACGAGAAGGAGGGTAAGTCCTTTCCTTGAAAAACAGCTATTATGTGTATTTAAGACGAGGGTAATCATGGGAGCGATACAGCGTGAATTCGTCAATGTGATTAAAACAATTTTGCATTTTTAATGAAGAACATTCCGGATAAAAAAGGACAATGACAGCAGATCTTGGGATTAGAGTAGAGAATCAATCAACGCGCAACTCTTCCGAACTTCTTCTGTGGGCCGGCAAAGGAAAACGACGATGATGTACAGTTGTGGAAAGATCTGCATTATAAGGGTGAGTGATAATGATATGACTTATAAATAAAGAAATAGGTTAAGATTGAACATAAGAACTTAATAATACAGCCACAGTGAGGTTCATTGATAAAAGACTGAATTATTTAATAAGAAGGGGAATTTTTACCAAGGCTGTTCCAGTGACAAGTGTACCAGAAATGGAAAAAAAGAGAAGGCCTGACATTAATTCTCATGTTTCGCTATATATATATATATATATATATATATATATAATTATGTATATATAATTATATAATTACTAAGACAATGTTAATATACAATACAAGACAATACTGGATTAAAACGGGTTGGGATCATACACTAAACAGGCTGGAGACAGATTTTGGACACATTCCACTTTATTTTGTGAATGCCACAACCCTAACCCCTAACCTTCGTTATATTCTGAATCGCCCATTCAGCTCAGTCTTCACACTCTGAATATCACATGTGGTCCAGTCTTCATTTTCTGAATACCACATGTAACTCAACTGTTTGGCTCACTTCCCTGTAGATACAAAAGTCAGTCTGCCTAAAATAGTCATTTTTGCGAAATACACCCAAACTCTTCGCACCTTGAATCTCAGCCTCTCCCCACACCAACACCAGCAGCCGTCTCATTGGCCACCCATAACAAGACAGTGTCAACGCAAGTGAAATTCGGACAGATAATGTGCCACTTTAACTAATTAGCTCACTATCTCTCTAGTCCCCATGCACTGCCCCCTGTGCACATTAGCTTGTGTGTGTACAGTACAGTAATTAAAACCTTTTCGGGTAGAGGGTGCGCAGGAGAGGATAGAACGGTTTACACCAGAGACCCGAGCTCTTCAGCAGATCCCCAGTGGGATAACAGTAGCCACAGCCCATCTACAATTCAGGGGGGAAAAAGCGGAAGGAACGAGCAGCCGCTGAGATTTCTCTGTTAAGTTCATCCTCATTCTGAGGATGCCCTCATTCGGAGCAACTAATGGCAGCAATCAGAGTCCTTCAACTCGTTGGCTTTGGGATTCCAACCAGGAGACCTAGGCCACCCCCCTGCCCCTATCTCTGACCGCTGATATTGTTAGTAGTACCAGACAGATGATTAATTCTCTGTTTGTTTGCGTCCTTGGAAGGTGATGAGGCACGAGAAACCAGAACAGTGCTGTTGTTTCCTAAACACACTAGCTGTTCCTCGATGGGATCCGGGCCAAGTTAGGATCTAGTTAGGACCCAAGTTAGGATCTAGTTAGGACCCAAGTTAGGATCTAAGAGAAGCGAGACGGTGCTCGTCCAGACCGTTGCTCTGACACACTCGCATTTCATACCCAAGCATGAGGGAAAGGTCAGGGAGAAGGGCGGCCATTACATTTTCATGAACATCACTTATTTATCTTGTCAAGCAAACCAAAGCCAATCATAATGGCGAGATGAGGGTCAGCAACTGCAGGCCCACGAAGCAAACAGGGATAATTAGCAACACAGGGAGAGGTGATGGCATCTTCTGGTCTCCTGGTTCTACCAGACCACAACTTTACTAGCATCTCTTCTGTGGGAAAGGTGGTGTACTAAATATGAATGGAATGGCCTCTATGAAGCTAAAATATAAAGCTGGGGTTATAGCACTAGTAGCCGGTTGTGGTTTTTGGTATGTATGTGTGTGTGTGTGTGTGTGTGTGTGTAACTGTGTAAGCATGATTCGTATATATGGAGTGATGACACAGTGGAATACAATGGTTTGGAAATCAGGTAACTCTGACGTGTAGATTTCTCCAATAAAAAATGCCCATGTTTTTGTGACTTGGTCTAGCTATCAGGATCAACAAAGCGTAAGACAGTTAAAGTAAAAAATATAAGGCAAACGGAATTCAACATCGTCATAGAAATGGGATGAATCCTGTTGTAAGACAGGCTTCAGTAGAAGTACACAGTTTTCTGAGTCTTGCGGTGTGAAACAGACACCTCTGATGGTGTAGGACAACCACTCTAATGACGGGCCTGACTGTACACTGTATCCACTCTACTCCACTAAAGACAGCCAGGACAGTGAAGTGTATCCACTCTACTATGCTCAGCCCGCCCCAGGCTAGGTTCAACAATACAAGGTTAGGACAATATAACAATTCCATGCAGAGTTGAAAAATAGACAAATTCAATAAGACCATCTCAGATTAGTCCTAAAAGCATCATAATCTGTAAGCAAAATCATGTAATAAAGTCGCTGTTCTTATTTTTAAAATGCATGAATGAGTAGAATTAAAGCAAAACACTAACGCTGTCTTCACTGTGTGGTTAGCCGAAGTTCACTACGATTGGGTTGATTTTTTTTTTTGTCTATGTGGGGAACTTTCTGTGCTGCTTCCATTCACTTCTAGTCTTTCCGAACGTGGACTCAGGTCCCTTTCTGAATATTGCAAGAAAGTGTTATGGGGTCCTTGTTGTCTTAAACTTATCCTGTTGACGGTGCTGTACGGTTCTTCAATCCATCTCAAATCCTGGAGGAAGCTCGGAGTGTCCGCCGACTGTTGGGGGCTGGAGGGCTACCCGGCCCTCTGGACAGCCCGAAGAAGACTCCTTCCATGCCTGTCTGTCTACCTGACACATACACACACACACACACACACACACACACACACACACAAACTTCCAGGCTCTGTTTATTGTCCCTGTCAGTTGTGAGGAGCCGGCGGTTAGCCCTGCTCGCTGTCACCCTCTGTCAGTGTAGCCCTGGCCGGTGAAGCTAACGCGCCTCGCCAATTCTTCCCTTTCTCTCTGCTCCTACCCTCTGTCTGTTCTGGAGTCCGTTCCAATGCTAATTAGCTCACCAGAGACTTCTCCTCGTGGAAGGAGGAGGGGAGGGGAGGGGAAGACAGAGGGCTGTGGGGTAGGGGTGTTGGGGGTCGTGCTGGCGGGTTAGGTAGTCGTGAAGCTGGTGGTACCGGTTGTTGTTCATCTCTGTTGAAGATGCGGCCTGCCGACGATGAAACATCCGAGGGGTTTGGGTTTAATGGTGCAGCCTGGCCCACTCATTGGATCATCACGTTGGGCAATATTGGAGACACGACGGGGCATTATGGACATCTCCCTCTCTCCTCTTCTCTCTCTGCCACATCTCTCTCTCTCTCTCTCTCTCTCTCTCTGTCTCTCTCCCTCGTTCTCTCTCTTTCCCTCCCTCATGACGGGACATGGAAGCCTTGGCCGGCCAATGACGGGGAAGCGGCCGGTCGGCTCTTTCATATCCACTCCTCCTCCGTCCCTCCTTGCGACCAGGTGATCAGAGGTCTTTCAGGTGATTGATTACCCGAAGCTCTCCGTCCAAGTCCTGGGCCCTGGCGTGAAAGATTCACCCTGTCTTTGTCTTCTGGTGTGTAAATATTGTGCTAGCGGAATATATAAGAATAGTGCAACTGTAAGGTACAAAAACACAGGGAGAAAAAGATCAAGAGCGGGTCTTACATCAAGCAGGACCCCGAGGAGGTCTTTGTTGTCAACTTCAGAAAGGGAAGAGAGTAGCAGAGGAGGAAACTGGCAGAAGGAGGAAAGATGCCAGAGTCGAGCTCAAAGGATTCGGTCTGGGCAAGGTGATCGGTATTCCTAGGCAGTCTGCCTTCTGGCTCAGATCAGTGGGAATAAGCTGGCAGCCAAGCCAGAGGGCATAACAGCCCAAACACACCTTCAGCGCTGCACTGCTAGCGGCTCGCCTCGGCCTCGCAATCTGGCGGGGCGGGGGAAGGGGAGGAGAGTGCGCCAGAGAAAATAGATACCATTGTAATTACCTCAACCACCACTGCCACATTGACACCTAACGTACGCGCGCGCGCGCGTGGGTGTGTGTGTGTGTTTGTGTGTGTGTGTGTGTCTGTGCATACCGCCGTCTAATCCACCCATTTCACCAGGAAGTCAAAAAATTCTTAAATGGGACTGAGCTTTGGGCTTGGTTCATTGGCCTGTAGAAGGCAGTGGTCAGGCAGAATCGTCCTCAGGCCAGCTTTTGTCAGGTCGGTTTACATCAGCAACCAACTCTGGCAATTCAACAGCTTGAACTCTAAATCCACTTTGCTCTCTCCTTGATTGATGGACAACCATAGATTCCCACCACCCTAGAATCCACCATAGATTAACACCACCCGACAATCCACCATAGATTCCCACCACCCTAGAATCCACCATAGATTCCCACCACCCTAGAATCCACCATAGGTTCCCACCACCCTAGAATCCACCATAGATTCCCACCACCCTAGAATCCACCATAGATTCCCACCACCCTAGAATCCACCATAGGTTCCCACCACCCTAGAATCCACCATAGGTTCCCACCACCCTAGAATCCACCATAGGTTCCCACCACCCTAGAATCCACCAGATTGCCCAGACATCCATGCCACCTAGTTGGCACAGCGGTTTAGCATTTAGTACGCCCACTTTGTATCAGTAAACACCCGTTTCACCCTGTACCCTGCTGGCCTGTTGTGTGACAGCGCAGACACAACCAGCTTTCTGATTGGTGGGCCGAACAGGGCCAGGCAGCAGGTCACGGACGCACACGGACAGACACACAACCACACCTAGATGAAGTCCTCAGAGATGGGTGACAAGCGGCAGATGCCCTGGCATGAACCGGGCTGCGTGCGCGGTAAAAGTCATACACTCTGCGGTTGGCCCAGTAGCTTACGTGACATTTATACCGGACCGCCAAATCATCTGTGGTCAGACGCACACACACCGTATTTGAATATCTGGCAGTACATGCGGCAGGGAGGAGACACACACACACACACAGCAGCGCCTAAACAACAGTAAGCGGAGTGCCAAGCCTAGACAAGCCAAATCAAATCAAACAACTGGAGTAGCATGAGAGTGTGTAAGAGAGGACCACATGAACAGTCATATCTGAGAAAGCGTGGCATCGGTATCTTGTGCGTTTTATTATTAAGCTGTTTCAGTCGACAGAAGCGAGTCAGAAACTAACTTTTGCAGTAAAAAATATAGATCATATGTAAATTGGTGAGCAGTTCCTAACTGATTCATGGAGGTCCTTCCCTAATCAATGACATGTTCAATTAGACATTAGGCAAGGTCGATAATGATATCACTTTATGCGGCTCAGTTTGTGGTTTCCCTCTAACCTCATATCTCATATTTAACCACTGGGAAAAGGCAAGCAAAGTTAGATAGAAACCATCAAAATACACAAGGTATTTTTTACCCCTTTTTCCCCGCAATCACCTAATCAAAAATCATATATTCCTGCAGCAGTGACCTTGGGTTCATGTTGCGGCCAATACGTCGATGAAACAAATTAAAGCTACATTTGGCTACATATTTGATGTGTTTAATCCAATTCCTGTTCTGTTTTAATGATAAATAATCTTCATTATTATTCTATATTCTAGATTATGTAGTTGGGTAATTGATCAATATGATTGCATCCTGCTCTCAATGAGCTCCACAGAAACCCAACTCAGGCGAGAGCATCGAACAATTTCAAGGCTGCTACCATCAAAGTCCACTCCCCCAACTAAAAAAAAAAAGAAATGAAGAATAATTCAATTCTGTCTAATTTGCCCCAAATTGGCATTCTGTTTGTGGTCTACAAATTCGTGAACATAACGTAATGTAGTTCTACTTCACAGCGTGCAATGCAAACAGAAGGTGGTGTTTTTGAATAGAATCTGTTTCATACATGAAGTCTCCATAGCTCCCCAAGTCCTTGGTTCCTAGTTAGAGCCTAGGCTGGAGGTTGACTAACTCACATTAGTCAGGGGGAATTTAATTAAATAAACACATTGCTGTGAACTATTAGGGATGCTTCAGTACTCCTGGATCAATAGGTGTGTTTGCAGTTATCACCGTTGGGATAATGCACACGGGATGAACTTATTGATGGTGTCTAAGTCAAACCATGTTACCCAAGGCAAGTGAAGACACATCAAAACACATTGAGGTGATTCCACACAGGTACAGTATTTAAGAATAAGACTAAAACCAGTGAGTGTCGGTTTTTGTAAGAATTAAAGAATTATGAATATATAAACTCACATTGATATGCATAGTAATCTCTCTAATGAATCTAATTTCCTTTTCTATAATTTCCCATTTTTTATCGGCATTGGTTAGACCAAAAACAAATAATCAATTGAAGAAACCTACATGAGAGGTTTGGAGTAATTGAGGAAAATTCTGAGATACCATTTTGAATTGATCATGAGAAAGCTTCAAAATTGTTTAAACCAGTAATTTGTGAATAAATAGATTTTATAATTGGATAGATATTTTGCTGTTTAAACCAAATTTTATGAAAATCAGCAAGTGACTTAATAAAAAGTATAAAACACCACCGCCGACTGTCATTTCTGTTTGATTCTTTGGCCTTACTGATTTTAAAGATTCACAATTCAAGTGAGAATTGTTCAGACCGTAACACTCCATTTTCGAGTAATCTATTTTGTTTTCCACAATAGTCTGATCCTCCTGGACACCTGGTTGACCTTGACAGCTTCAAAATGAGGGTTCAGCCAATGAGATTGGACGTCCTGGCGAGCTGACCACATTAAAATGGTGGAAGCCCTTAACAGCGCTACACACACTAAAGAAACATTTTGGCCACTTGCGGCTTCTATTTTTCTCTTTCTCAGTCTAAAATCACTCTGCCAATTACAATCTGTTGCACAGACCCCTTACTATGCTAACTGAAAAGTAATAGGCCACGTTAGAGCAGAAAATCGTATGTGCTCAAATCCCTGAACACCTAAACCATTCACTTATTCTGGGACCTAATTGGTATCAGGCTTTAGCATGGATTGCCACCAAGACTTCAATTAAAGGTAGGACTGAAGGGTGTAAAAAAATTATGGAAATGTGCATATTGAATCAACTCATAGTCATACTACAGTTGTCAGTTTTGCAGGGATTCGTATCATTCAGGTCGTTTCAAACAGAGCAACAGGGTAAAACATTTAGCTGCTGCGCTCACTGAGCTAAAAAAGAACCAACGCTCACATTTGTCTCACCTTCATGACATCAGAAGACAGTTCACATCTGTGGCCCATTAGTTAGAAGAAAACCGAGAGGGAAAAAATTCAGGGTCGGGGACAGTTGTGAATTATGTTACAAATTGCTCTTTAAATCTGATTCAAGTTTAACTGAATTTGAGTTGACCGTGCCGAACAGAAGGTGAATTTAAATAACATTTGAAATAACATAAATTATACTTCACTTAAATGTTCATTTTTGTGTGTGTGTGATTGTTTTGATGACAGTGGCAACAATAGATATAATGTGTTGAAATAGTGTTATATCAGACCCATGCTGTGGGAGTATATGTTTTATGCTTAGGATGGCCAAATAAGACCCGTGGACCTGACAAGTCATCCAACACGACTTCCTCCACCAGTAAGATTTTGGCAGGACTGAAGTTACGGTCAGACTGTAGGTACGTGATCTGCACTGATGAGGTTGTAATAGTGAAGCAATTATTTTTGTCATCTTTTGGTTGAAATGGTGAAATGTCAGTGATGAATCATCTCGATTGGGTAAACATTTTCTCTGTATTTTACTTCTAATTCCAAGAGAAAGCCTGTAAAGGGAAATTCCCCACTTGGAACGAGGAGCTTTCTATAATTTGGACAGGGCATGAATGTAGCACTAGACCACCGCGGACTGATGCCATTTGTACTAAAACAGATGTTTGTTTTATTGACAAAATCTATGCAAAACATATGGTTAAAGTGTTTGATTTTTTTCAAATACATTCTACTTTACACACTTGAAATAACTATAATGTTCTGGAAATAGTCTAAGATACTTTTGTAGGTTTACACAAATTCATAATAAATAATAAAATATATATACATATAAATAGGCTGTACACCCATGTTTGAAAAAATGCATGTTACACTGGTGATGGCTTGATGTTGAATCTGTTTTCATTTTCATTTGGGTAGCATGCTGTTAAAATAAACACAATTATTTCAGCATTCAAGCTGTGTTGCTTGTCGTCCGTTCCTCCACAGTGTGCAGGTATCCATCTCTACCAGTATTCTAATTTTCACTCCGCACCCAAAAAGACACCACTCATTATAGAAGATCTGAAAAGAGAGCAGGCGGCAGCCAATCATTATGATGAAATATGAAAGAACAAACATTTCCCTGTATGCGTCAAACAGTCCTGAACGGAATGGAACAACCTAATCTCATGTCAAAAAATAAGAAGAAAAGAAGAAAAGTTTATGACATCTTTCAGTCGTTATCCAACATATATTTGGAATGGTTTCTGTCTTCTTTGCAGTAAGAAGTGTAGATGCTTTTGACAAAAGATGTATGAAAGGACTGAGACTTTAAATTGGCAGCAATTACATATTACTTACTTGCTTCTTTTAATTACACATTACTTACTTGATTCATCAATTACATGATAATTACTTGATACATCAATTGCATATTACCTAATTGATTCAAATTAAATTATGCTTCTAAAGGGTTGTGTTCAATTTTAATTTTAGATTTGACCTCGACCAATCCAGCACATGATATTACCTACATTAAATGTACTTAGAGTAAATAAAAGTCCTCTTAACAAATGAATACAGCAGTTCATGATCTAACGTTATTCCTAAGAGCTGTAAATCCTCCACTAACAGGATATAGGAAAACCCGTTTGAGACATCCCTTATCATTTGCTCTCACCTTTGTGAGTTTCCCCCCACTCATCCTTCAACATTCATCCATTCCATCATGCCTTGTGCCCATCACAGCGAACAAATGGGTAGGAGGGTCCATGAATGGCACCATATAGAAGTTCAGAAGTGGCCCTCAATTATTAAAGCGTCAATATGTATTGGGCCCCACCCTCGGTTCCCTTCTCTTTCGCTTCCTTCCTTCAGCAGGTGGTAGTCTGGACCAGTGTCTCGAGAAACAGCTGTTCCCTCCCAGTCACCCCAGAGGGACCTAATGCTACTTTTCATTTTCAAATTGAGACCAGGCGGTACCATTCATGCTCTGGTCCAGTATATCTTAATAGGCTCGGCGGGTTCCAAAACAGAACCATTCTGGTCTCCAGGAACCTCCAGTGCACACGGGTTTGACAGACCCGGTTCAGGCCACTTGTCCTGCTGTCTTTCCAGAGCCACTCCTCCCTCCCAGGCACACAAACCCGTTCACGTTTGAGTAGCCAGAAAATCAGAGCATCTTCTGAGCCCGGGGGCCCTGGAGGCCCCATCAATAATGCAGTCCAGGCCACACTGATCTGAGGAGACAACTGGTATTCAGAAGGCCGCTCACTAACCCAAAAGGGCGCCTCTTCCTCCACACTGGTTAGAGTTGTTTCTTGTCTGCGCTGATTTAGATGTGCAACTTATCGGTAGAGTAATTCAGGGGTAGGCCGGCCTCGGCACAATAGGATAGCTGCCATATAACAATGGCGGGCGCACACACACACACACACACACACACACACACACACACACACCTTTGCGTAGTCACCCAGGTGAGGGCACCTGGCAGTATTGTGGATGCCTGGCGGTCCTGAAAGCTCTCCCGATTGATTTTCGAAAGCTTTGCCTTTTTCTTTGATTATTTATTCACGCAGGCAAAAGAGACATGCCCAATGCTTTTATGTCTTAAACTGCATTCTGGCTTCATTATGGGTCAGAGAAATGCTATATCACTGCTGGTAAATTTACTTTGCATTCCTGTACTGCACACATCACGCTGTTGCTTGTCTTTTTTTAAATGTCTTTACCAGGTAAGTTGACTGAGAACACGTTCTTGTTAATGACAACAAGGTGGGAACAATATGGGTGAATTGTCTTGCTCAGGGACAGAATGACAGATTTTTTTAACCATTTGTTTACCTCCACAATGCACTAAGCGTAAGGCGATTCTTAGCATGCCCTTTCCATATCAATAGTACACCAAAGTGGAAGATCCAAGTAAATAATGTTTCATTGAAGAGAATGACGGTTTTCTTGTAATGTGCGTTCCCCATTGGTTTTCTGCGGGGTCAAAACGATCTTGGACGGGATTTCATACAGTTATAAAGCAGCGTTATTTGAAAAGCTACTTGACCTGTCTCAGGGTAAATGCCATCAATGATTAATATAATTTCCTTATAGGTTTCAGTGTAATGTTCGGAGTTTACAAGTCCTGGTTGATGATGAAACCTGCGTGTAATAAAGACATATTTCTGCTAGGTTGTGATCTACTGTGCTCTAGAGTTCCCACAATGCCTCCCTCACTGGCTTTGGGCTCCAAAGGAATTGTCCTGTAACCACAGCTGCATTCAACATGGAGGACAGGCACCAGGTTGGTTTTTTGTTAATAAATTTAGCTAAATTAAGTTATGTTACCAGTCAGTCTTAAGTAATTAAGTGTATCTTGTTGCTATAGGTCTTTGCATCTGTCCATCATTCCCAGACCTGCGTCCCGATTAGCCATTCCGAAGGAATGCACTAGAGGGAGTAAAGGTTTGTGGTAAAGCAGTCTGGATAAATGTCTCGTTTTCCCTGGTTTACCTTGGCCTGTGTTTTGTGTAGCAGGCCAATGCCTTATTTTCCATGTAAAAATTATTTCCAGTTTGGAACTCTTTCATAACTTTTCATTTTGGAAAAATACCATATTTTGAAATAGCTTGGCCATTTGATTGCATGGTAATCAGACACTGTTGCCTCCCAAAGACAAGTAATTTGGGAATGTACCAAGAAGTCTTGAAAACACCATGTCCATCTGTTTTGATGAGTCGACTGTGTGATGTTTGTTTGTCCTAGGTTTTGATGCTGTTGATTAGTAATCAATAAATGAATCATAAAACATATTAGAAGTATTTCCATGGGATGCTGCAATTGATCTACTGACGTTCACGCTAATCCATTTTTAAGTTACACTCAAGTGTAATTAGCTATGTTGATTAATATTAACAATTAAGTCTTTCAAAACATCTTATCCAATGCCAGCTAAAGACCAGAGACCGCAGCTCTTGTCAGATTAATTCTTGACGATGCTCCTCTCGTTTGAAAAGATCTAAAAAGATCACCCAGAAGGATCTCCACACCGCTTCCTCCTCCACCACTTCATCCACCTCCCCCTCCACCTCCTCCTCTACTTCCTCCTCCTCTGCCTCCTCCTCCCTGCTTGTTGCTCTCTGGTCCCCCACCTTCCCCTTTTACTTCCTTTTTCCTCCTCTACAAGTCCTACAACTTGTTTGATATATGCCCCCCACCAGCCAACACAACAACCGCCATTTTCCAACTTCTTATAAAAAATATATCTTTCATCTGGTCAAACTTGGTGAACTTAAATATACCTGTCTAGTGGAAAATCTTTAAAGTTTTCCTTCGCTGCAACCTCTCTTTTCCTGGGTCTGAGGGAGGCGAATCCACACGGGCTTTAATTAAAAAGAGGAGGAATCCTGGTTCCAGAATGTACGGTTCTTCTAAATGAGGGGAGTTTGCACTAGCTGGCAGACGAGACAGAAGAGCAGAGACCTTGCTGCAGTGGGACCCAGCTTCTTATGGCTTTCATCACTTCCACTCCGTATACACCTCCTCAGAAGTTTCCGGAGAAAGGCATCTGTCTGTCTGACTTTCGCGACAGACAGATGCGAAACGACGGAAAGAGAGGGGGGGTAGGAGAGAGCAAGAAAGAGAGGAGGTAGAGAAAGAGAGAGGGCAAGGAGTAGAGAGAGGAAAAGAAGTCAAGCCCTCCAGTTGTTCTGACTTCACAGAGGGTAATTGAAAATGTCATGGGTTGATTTTGTTATCTGAGATAATACATGACATTGGTCGATAAGACGCCAGTGATTGAAGATAATCAGGCGTGACATGTCAAAAAAATGCCATTAGAAGCAGAAGCAACATATCCACTTTTCAATAAAGTGGCATGTTTAAAATAAAATTACTATTCTTTAAATTTTCTTTTTCAAGTTCATTGAGGTTCTTTTTCCATTATATTAATTTATATTCTAATAACCACATAAAACCTTCGTCATAAAATATCTAAGATAATCGTAACAATTGCAACGATGAAACATAAATATAATCAGTCTAATGACCTTATGCAAAATATTTACAAAATGGGAACATGCAATACATTATTTTATTTATTCATATTATTATAAGACATGTATTATATCAGTTTGACCGTGCCAAACAGAGATGTTTAAATAAACATAATTTGGACAATTATTCTTTAGGCCTCTAGTTTGTCTAGCAGGCATTTTCCCATTTTTCTCTACCTACTTTTTGCATATTTTATCATGAAGAAATCTATCCTGCCTGTTGGTGGCTCTTGACATAGTTGAAGTACAATTCGAAAAACCAAGCAACCATGACATCTAGTGGATATTTGCCCAGCATACAGCATCTAAATCCTAATAATGTGCTAGATTGTGGTGAGCGTGGAGATCTAAGTGCTGAGCGTGCACTCATGTTTTCTTCTTTTTGAAATGAAAAAAAAACAACAATATAAAATACTCGTAGGATAAATTATCAGCATTTTCTAGCCAAAAACAAAATGTTATTTTAAATTTGACCAATTATTATAAAAAATACAAAATGTAGCTTTTCAAAATATAGCTGTGATATTCTACATTTTTGTTCATGATTTTCATACTAATAACAGACTAAGAATTCATTGGGCCTCAAAATGCAATCAGAATGTGGCTGATCTAGGCCTGGAGCCAGAGACTAAAAACACTTTTGAACCCTGCAAAAGGTTACGCTTTTCACATGACTGGCCTCCAGCCACTCTGCTGAAGACATTCTGTCCCTCTCTTTAAACCTCAATGGGAATTTCTAAAGTAGCAGCAAAACATAGTAGCTAAATCACAATCTGGAATGTCTGTCAGGGTGGTGAGCTGTATGTCATAAAAACAAAAAGAGTTAAATATATTTTTTTCAGAGTTCATTTCATTGTTATTCTGTAGATGCAGGTGTGGACAACACAAATATAGATGGTGCTTTTGAAAACACTGTCAACACAAGTCAACTGCACCAGATTATATGATGAGGGTGAGAGATTGATTGGTCAGTCTATTTGTTCCTACTCAAATTTCAGCCAACTAGTGATTGGCTGAAATTTAGTATGGTGATTAAACAATACTTTCCAGTGGCCTTGTTTGGGGGGTCAATGATATCCACACAATGGCTAAAATCATCCCCTGGTATAATGAGTCATTGTGATGTTGGATGAGGAATAAATGCCAGTTTGTAATGCTATACCGCCTGGACTGAGGGGGCAGAACCTCTCCGTGTGGGTCAAGGGGGTGAGAGGTTAAGAGCGAGAGGCGAGGGCCACCATCAGTGTGATTTTTCCATTAAGCCATGTGCTTGAGGAGTTTGGGGCCGTTGTGGGAGGACATAATAAACACAGCCATAACGGCGGCTAACAGAAATATAATATAATATTTGCATGGCTATAAATTCTATTCCACACCATTTCCACACAAAGGCCTCGTCAAATATAACAGTGCAAAGGCAACATGTTCGATTAAGACTCATAGAAGGTCACCAAAGAATGCTAGATGAATGACAGCAGTGACGTTTTTATAACCCAAAGCCATATATTAATGTTCCCTTACTTGCAATTAGGCCACTGTTTAGTGCCTTGCGCAATTTGATCATTATATACTGTTGTTTCTACGACAAAGGAACACTTTCCTGCCACTTCACCCTCCCTGGGAACCTTTCCAGCTCTAGTCACCACGCGTTTCATTCTGTTATGGATTAAGTGTTAACATCTGTACAGCAGTAATGGTACTTCCAAAGCTGGTTCGGCTCGCACGGTTGTCATCATACACCGTTAAAAGACAAACAAAACAAAAGACATAAAGGGATTTGAATGAACACAACTGTGGATATTAAGCTGGCTGCAATAAGAGACTAAATCAAGTGTAATAAATAAATAAAGTGAGTAATAATTTGCCTTATCAAGATTCATCAAGAGTTTTGGTCTGTTAACCATGCTGGAAAGACAAGCACTGCTGACACTTGAAAAGAAAGTCAAGCATTTATGTGAAAAATTACAGAAATTATTATCTTGGTTGAAATGTGTTCTGAATGTTAGAGAAATGTTCTAAAAATACTGCCTTGTGATTCAGCCACACATCATTTTCTTACAGAAATACAGCATGACCTATGAAACATAAATAATAATTTTAAATAATTCTATTGTTTTGCATTTTATCAGCGATCACAAGGACAGAATAGGTTTGCCCTCACTGCCCTTTCCAATACCTTATTCATGTCTGGTTATCAGACTGTTTTGTTTTTCTTAATGGTGATCAATCCTTGGACAATGATTCACTTGTTTGGGTTGGATCAAAACCAACATGGATGCCAGGATATTGCTCTTATCCAAATCAACTCCTTAATTTTTGCCACTTTGGTTAGCCATGCTGCTGTCAAGCAAATCTGTATGTCATAATCTGTCCATTTTCTGAGCTCCTTGTATGTCATGACAGTCGTATAAGTACATTCATAGCATCCGATAATTGTAACACTTACTAAAATAATGTATTTATTTATGTACAACTTTCCTTGCAGTGCCTTTTTTTGGCTTTTCGCTGCTGAATTTGGCTGCAAGATGTCCCCTCTCTGTAAAAGCCTCTGTGTTGATTGTTTGAAATTACAGGGGTCAAGGTTCATGCTGCATTTCCTGTTAAAAAGCTTTGGCTTGATGAAAGGTGTAATGGAAGTCGAATGTAATTGAGATAATACATGTAATAGTAAAAGTGCCCTCATGATGTATTTGTACAAAAGAAACTCAGGGTTCAGGATGAAAGAACTCCCAGTCATTTGGTTGTGAGGAAATCGGGGTTAAAGGAGCAGAAATTGGGGGAGTAGCGAAACAAAACAGATTACACGCCCATCAAATACACATTATTTAAAAAGGTTTGTCTCTAAATTCATGTCTAGCAAAGAGAGACACTTAAAGGAAAATTCATTAAATTGACAACACTAAACCGTACACAGTTTAGACACACACAGCCCTTGTGTAAATTATTTTGCCAATGCCATAATTTGTAACACTGGCTTTGATAAATCCACTGGTGACGAGGTGGGAGGTGGATGCTGACATAAGCCGCACATCTCTTAAGTTTCTGTATATTCCTGTAAACCTCTTCTCTGTCTGTTCTGACCCACGTGTTTGTACGTGTCCGTGTGACTTGGCTATACACACACACACACACACACACACACACACACACACACACACACTCACACAAGAGTAAACACAGAGGGTCTGGTATTTGCGTGTGATTATACTGTAGAGGTTATCAGGTGCCTGTGCAAGGCTAATGATTAGTTTACAGTAACCGAGTTCTCAACGTTAAATTACACGTAGGTTTTGTTCCCGTGTCCTTCTGCTTGGTCAACCGTTACGTTTCTGATGTTTTCGGTATAACCCAGGAAGAGTAGCTGGGTGGGGATCCAGTGGGGATCCAGATCAAGTAATAAATACAGGAAGCCTGCAACCACGGGCGGTCTGGCTGTCTGGTTTACCGCCTCTGGTGTGCACATACTGTCACAGAGAGCGGGTTTGAATCCGGCCTAAAAAGCTCTTCGAAACAGAAAATGCCAGAAAAAAAACATATCTTAAAAAAACTGAAACCTCGGATTACATTTCAAGCATTTTCCATAGAGGCTGAAACAAATGTAAGTACTCGGCTGCCTCTGTCTCTCTGCATATATTCAGCTATTTGAACTGAAGCCACATTGGTACCAGAGCTACAGAAACTCATGGGTGAGGGAACAGAGGTCTTCTTTTGTCCAGCTCTCAAGCCATCAACCGTACAGCTACAGTGGTGAATCCCTTCTGTAATTAGTGACAGGTGAAACTTCAGGCCAGGTAAGCCTCGTAGCTCGAAACAGGCCGCAAACCTCCGCCCCCTCCCCTGATAAAGGGGAACTTCTGTAACCCCCTGGTGACATGTAATGTTGTCTCTGTGTAATTAAATCATCCTGGCTCTGGCCTCCTTCCCATGGGATCTCCCCTGAGGATTCGGAAACCCAGCCCGGATAATCCCCACAGGTCAGGGAGTGCTGTTTTCCTTGGATGTGATTCATGAGAGCGCATGGCTTCATTGGGACCTCTGAAAAACCTACCACTGGAAAAACAATGCCAGGAAAGCAAAATGTGGCCCCTGATCGGACGTTGGGTACACAGTAATTTAGGTCCTGTGCCTCGCCTCAGAGGCCCAAGCAGCCAAGCCAGGGCTCATATGTGGCCTCCCATTTGGAAGAAGCTGGAGGTCACGTTGGGTCACGGCTGGTTGCCGGAACAACAGTCTCTGTATTCTTTATTAAAGGGCATTCACTAACCGGCAGGGTTCTCTGTGTTTCGTGTCAGTCCCGTAACAGGATTGGGTAGTCTTTGTGATGAGAGAACCTTTTGAAGTCGTTGACTCCTCATTCTAATAAAACACGGGAGGATGAGGATAGGTGGATGGAGGAATAAAGGAGGGAATACCGCTGTAGTCGGGCGCACTACTCCAAGGGCAACGTGACGAGACGCCTGTGAAGTGGTCGTGAATTAATTGGGTCGACAGAGTAAGAAACATGGCGAGGGGAGGACCAACGCTGGATACAGAGTCATCTTGTTCCCTTGTCATTTTGAGAGGCTACTCCTCCTCACATTAACCCCTTCTGCTCTGGCTACCGTCCATATTTGATGGGAAATACGATTACAGTATCACGTTTCGGCAAGTGGCCAGTCTCTGGTCCTAAATCAACCCTTCTTTGTGGGACTATTGCTATGGTGACAACGTAGGGCATCTCAGGAAGTGCCAACCGCCTGGAGAAGTAGGCTTTCCTAGAGTGCGCCCTCCTTTATCAAATCCCCTGGGACAATATTGATTTCCCAGGTGCCCGGCAGAACCATACTTTCAGTAGGGGGTAGAAAAGATGACGGCGGAGCCGCTTTCAACAGTGCACGCAGGAAGTGGAATGCATTTTTTCCTTAGGAAGGCGTCACTCCGAATCGCACAGAAGCAGGTGTCGGTCATACGGACAGCCCAGGACGAGGGCACACTGGCCACCCTGGTTTCTGTGTATTGCTCTGCGTCTGACCAGAGTTCCAGGAGACCAAAGTAATCAGCTCCGTTGTAGGAGATAATTGGACACAGACTTAATCGCACACTAGCAGCTGTCCACACAGACTGCCCAAGACAACAGGAGGCAATATTTATAGAGTTCATTCCTCAGTGGTTGTCGAAATCAGCGCCATCAGACACAGGCACTCTGACTGAATTTATATACATACTGTACTATTACATAGAATTTACAGGTCTCTCTGATTGTTTTGTTTAGTGTACTATATTGTACTATTACGTAGAATTCATATATATATATATATATATATATATATATTCCTTTTGTCATGCATTTTTGTTGATTCTGTGGTGATTTACCATTTCATGAAATTTGTATTGCACTGGCCAGTGTCCAACCTAAATACGATTCTTTTACTTTGCTTTAGGATTTGTACAACTCCTGCTATCAAAATAGCTTAAATGGACCAATTTAATTTGTTTTACATCACTATATAAACACACACACACATCATCATCATCACATACTGTACATTTTAATATTAGTTCTAAGAAATATCTCACGCAACCAGACTTGGAAAAAAAAACAGACCCAAGGCAAAAGTACAGACATGGTGTCATGGAGGCTGAGGACTAATCCTGATTAGCCATGTCCTGGAGGTGAAGCCAACGGGTCTGTATCATTAGCCAGGCTGCTGGGCTAAACCTCCAGGTGGAGAAATGCCCATGGGTTGATCCTCCCTACTGGTAAATGTAATCAGATCAGAGGATCCACCAGGATGTCACCTCTCACTGATCTCCACCTCTGGGCCATAAGTGATAAACTCAGAACCTTAACGGTATGCTGGGTACTACGTTTGTAGTGGCAGATGGTCTCACCTACGGTCGAGCTGAAGGATTTCATTTTATTGTTGTTTTATTAGGCTTATCGACTTAAAACATACATCTCAGAGATAATTTGATGCATTGTATTGATTAAGGGATTCACTGATTGTTGTTTGCTAATGTTTGTGTTCTGGATTTTGTTTGGCAACACATGTTATTTTTTATTATTTAACTCTATTATAGGGGAGCTTGGAATTGATTCTTTGATGTTATTACCTCATCATAAATATAATGTAATTATATTCTATATTGTTATGAAATAGGAGAGCCTTCTCAGTTAATATAAATGTATCTTTGAGAGGGAATCAATGTGAACTGAGTCCTAATTTGAGTAACCCAAACCGATGAATACTGTACATCTACCATAGCCATTGTTGCTTGGATTACACACATACATATTTCAAAGGAAATCTACAGAATCCTGTTTTGGGCCTCTAAGGTGGCGCATTGCTTTAAAGCGCTCTTTTGTAGCACCAAACTACTCAGTTTTTACTACAGTTTACGTTCGAACCTTGGTCTTGCAAAGCCGTGTTTCACAATCTTGTGGATAAGGGTGGTTTTGCAGTGTGTTTTGGTCTTTCCTCTGGCCAGAGAAGTTTTGTTTGTAATACTTTTTGTTTTTGTTCAAATGCTCTTCTGGTTTTGAAGTAATAAATACTGCTCTTTTGAATTTGGAGACACATACATATTTACTTTATGAACTGTTTGTTATGCAGGATACCATGAACACTACCTCCTGGAACATAAAAGGTTTGAATCAACAAATCAAATAAAGCATTGTAATAGCCCATCTGAAATCACTGTCATCTGATTTTGTAATCTTACAGGAAACCTGTCTGAAAAGCAATTCCTACACTCCACTTCAGTGTAGTTGGCTATGTCAGGGTATAGTATATAACTCAACTTTCCCTGCTAAGGTGATAGGTACACTGATTCTGAAAGGGTATTCCCAACAAACACACAAAAGAGGGTCACTATGTGATCGTCGGAAAGACAGACTCGGGCTCACTTACCCTACTGACATGTATCCCTACTGAAGGGTCTTAACTCACTCTTTTCTCTATATTTCTCAAAGATATGGCTGTTGCACATTTAGTGTTCAAGACAAAAAGATTTCAGATGTCAGATCTTGTATATACTGCTTCAATTATTGAAGTCAATCTTGAAAAGGTCAGCGCAACGAAAAGCCTGTCCAAAGTTTGATTCTGGCTACTATAGTCAGTTTGTGAAAAATTATTCCAACATATTGAATCTGCTGAATAATCTCACATTTGGTTACCCATCACTCAGTAACAGCAGACAAAAGAGAGCAACCTATGATAGAAGGTACAAACCCAAAGAGCCCATTGCAGACTACTGAACATCAGCTTGCCAAAAAGCTTTTGAGTGCATCATTGGAAAAAGTACTGGGTTTGGAAATCTAACACTTGCTTGTGCAATTCATTCCGATGGGAGAATTACTGGTCTAGGAGTTGTTTTGAACCAGGAACAGGATGGTCGGACTTAGGTCACTGCCTTTGCCAGCAGGTGACCTGCAAAGGCATAAACTTTCAGATGAATTGGAATCTACTGTGGACCATGGTCTGACACTGGCAGGAGACTCACCTGTATACAGTGGATATAAAAAGTCTGCACACCCCTGTGAAAATGCCAGGTTTTTGTGATGTAAAAGAATGAGACAAAGATAAATCATGTCAGAACGTTTTCCACTTTTAATGTGACCTATAATGTGAACAATTCAATTGAAAAACAAACTGAAATCTTCGAGGGGGAAATAAAAACCTTACAATAACCTGGTTGCATAAGTATGCACACCCTCTTATAACTGGGGATGTGGCTGTGTTCAGAATTAACCAATCACATTCAAACATGTTAAATAGAAGTCATTACACACCTGCCATCATTTAAAGTGACTCTGATTAATCACAAATAAAGTTCAGCTGTTCTAGTAGGATTTTCCTGACATTTTCTTAGTTGTATCTCATAGCAAAAGTCATGATCCGCAGAGAGCTTCCAAAGCATCAGAGGGATCTTATTGTTGAAAGATATCAGTCAGGAGAAGGGTACAAAAGAATTTCCAAAGCATTAGATATACCATGGAACTCAGTGGAGACAGTCATCATCAAGTGGAGAAAATATGGCACAACAGAGACATTACCAAGAACTGGACGTCCCTCCAAAATTTATGAAAAGATGAGAAGAAAACTGGTCAGGGAGGCTTCCAAGAGGCCTACAGCAGCATTAAAGGAACTTCAGGAATTTCTGGCAAGTCCTGGCTGTGTGCTACATGTGACAACAATCTCCCGTATTCTTCATATGAATGGGCTATGGGGTAGGGTGGCAAGACGGAAGCCCCTTTCTTACAAAGAAAAATATCCAAGCCCGGTGGAACTTTGTACATGGGAAAATGTGTTATGGTCTGATGAAACCAAGGTAGAACTTTTTGGCCATAATTCCAAAAGGTATGTTTGGCACAAAAACAACACTGCACATCACCCAAAGAACACCATACCCACAGTGAAGCATGGTGGTGGCAGCATCATGCTTTGGGGCTGTTTTTCTTCAGCTGAAACCGGGGCCTTAGTCAGGGTGGAGGGAATTATGAACAGTTCCAAATACCAGGCAATTTTGGCACAAAACCTTCAGGCGTCCGTTAGAAAGCTGAAGATGAAGAGGAAGTTCACCTTTCAGCACGACAACGACCCAAAGCACACATCCAAATCCACAAAAACATGGCTTCACCAGAAGAAGATTAACGTTTTGGAATGGCCCAGCCAGAGCCCAGACCTGAATCCTACACAATCCTACACAATCTGGCGCTTTTGCAAAGAAGAGTGGGCAGATATGGCCACGTCAAGATGTTCCAATGCTAATAGACTCCTATCCAAAAAGACTGAGTGCTGTAATAAAATCAAAAAGTGCTTCAACAAAGTATTAGTTTAAGGGTGTTTTTTATTTTGTATTTTCCCCCTCAAAGATTTCAGTTTGTTTTTCAATTGAATTGTTCACATTATAGGTCACATTAAAGGTGAAAAAAGTTCTGACATGATTTATCTTTGTCTCATTCTTTTACATCACAGGAACCTGACATTTTAACAGGGGTGTGTAGACTTTTTATATCCACTGTACATGGTTGAGCCGGTCAATGAACATGGCCCAAACTAAACCTTGCAGAGGGATCTCCTCTGGCCAAAAACCTGCAAAACCCTTATCAGAACCATCAAACAGAAAGACTGGTGGTACACTGCTGGTCTCCTCCTTTGTTTAATCATTGATTGTTGGTACTGTTTATTTAAAATATATACAAATAAATAATAATGGAAAATATGGAAATCCCCTTATTTAATTTGTACAGTAATTCCATCATTATTTGTGTGTTCAATAAAAAAATATTTAAAATGACAAACCACATGAAGTTATAACGGTTGATTTATTTATTTATTTCATGGTTCACATGGTGTGGTTCTTCTCAGACGACTCCACTGGGACATTTTGTAACATGAAGCTTCAGGAATGAGATATGGCTCTCTGGCAGAATAATTAAAACATTTTATAATTTGTATATTTGGATTTCCAACAAGATATATACATTTTAATCTCTCAAACAAACTGTGTTGCATATCTTCTCAAGTTCCCACACAACTATTTTTTCCTTCTAGCATGTCGAATGGGGAAAGCCGACAACTGCTCGGGCCAGAGTGCCTCGTGGTTAAACAGGCAATCCGTGATTCAACGTAAATTGAGGCCACAAAGTCACCATCCGTGCCAAAAATGGACGGACAAATCGCAGATTTCCACAGAAACACAG